>JAUYWV010069006.1:0-15743 GCA_032274565.1 Nematoplana nigrocapitula | reverse complement strand
TCTCTTTTCTTCTTCCTCTCACTCCTTTTACTCTTCATTTTTTTCTTTATCTATATTCCACCTCTTTCTCTCCCTTCCTCATTCCCTCCCTCTGAAATTCTCTATCATCCCTCTTCCTCTCTCTCCTGCTCTTCGCCCGCTCTCCTCCTCACTCTTATCCTTCTATATCTTCCTCTCTTTTCTTGTTCATCTCACTCCTTTCACTCTTCTTTTTTCTCTCTTTATCTTCCACCTCTTTCTCTCCCTCCCTCATTCCCTTCCTCGAAAATGCTCTATCTTCCCTCTTCCTCTCTCTCCTGCTCTTCGCCCGCTCTCGCACTCACTCTTATTCTTCCATCTCTTTCTCTCTTTTCTTGTTCCTCTCACTCCTTTCAGTCTTCTTTTTTTCTCTATTTACCTTCCCATCGCTTTCTCTCCCTCCTCACGCCGATCCTTCTATATCTTCCTCTCTCTTCTTGTTTTTCTCACTCCTTCCACTCTTCTTTTCTTTCTCTCTTTACCTTCCACATCTTTATTTTCCTCCTTCATTCCCTCCCTCTGAAATTCTCTATCTTCCATCTTCCTCTCTCTCCTGCTCTTCGGACGCTTTCTCCCTCACTCTTATCCTTCTATCACTTCCTCTCTTTTTTTCTGAACGGGGTGGATATAGTCACGACTAGAATATTTGGGTGAAAGTGAGAAAGAGTATATTTTCTACGGTTAATTATTGATCCAGGGATTTGCTTGTTCATCTTGAATATATACTTAGACAACGTTTTTCACATTAATAATCCCTCTTAGTACTATTTTACTTCAGTGCACTAACTAAACAAAACCTTCAGTTTAAACTTCTGTGTTTATTGTATATCAATTTTCAAACTTCTGTGTTTATTGTATATCAATTTTCACAACGTTCATTTCTTTCTCCATCGGCAGTCCAAACATAATGTACTCTATGTTGACTGAGCATTCTAATTTTCCAAGCAATCCAATGAGTCTTATTATTCTCTTGATTGCTCGTCTAAGAGCATTCGTGACTTTAATCTTGGGAACATATTATGCATTCTGCTTGCAAATATTGGTTTATCAGACCAGAACCTATAAATATGGAAAACAAATTGCACTGAGTGAGACTGGTTTCTACAAGTAAGTATCGTGAGTAAAATTTTTAATACACATTTTTCATATTGTTCGTGAACATTTGGAATTTTGTTGGCAGGTTCTGTGGCTTTCTTGACCATTTTTGTATAGCTGAACGCTTTTAATATTTTATTTATGGAGGGCGCATAAAACAAATGCTTGCCCCTGCATGCTATTTTAGTCGCACTTTACCGCAATTTGGTCACGCTGTACCTATACAAACAGAACAAATTTCTAATTATTCCAAAAGGCCTTCGATTAAATGACATAGATCAGTCAGGTATACTAAGCTAATTAATTTGTATCCTATATATTACATAACTTTTTCTAGATCTACCTACATTCAAATCAACATGAAGTGGGCCCTGTTGTTCTTGGTCGTGTGTGTGGCTGTGTTGTGTGCTGCGTCCATCAGCGAAGAAGAGCAGTCGAAAGACCTGATCGCTGAGTTCATTAAGAAGGATCTGGCGAACTCCGATCTCGAAGGTAAACAAGATATGTAAAAGATATAGAATTTTATGCAACAAACTATAAGAGTGTAAATTGATTCAATTTCAACAGTGTCCTCAAAAGAATTGGGACCGACAATCCCCGCTAATTAAATACTGCAAAATATGGACCATACGTGTGGAGTGTTTTGTACCTCGGGTTTATAAAGATAGCACAAAATTGTAATCTTCGATCCGTATCGTTCTCAAGAAGGCCATGTATCATATATGGTTTCATTTGAAGACTATGATGCATTATTTGTAAGGGTGGCCTACTGATACCCAATTCGAGGCTCCGATGACGTGTTGCTTTTGTATAGGATTTTGCACAACAGATTGAAAAACTAATATTTTTTCTTCGCTACATACAGCACGTGGGAGGCCCTGGCGTGGGGCACTTTCGTCCAATTATTATCTTATTTGGTAGATAGTTAATCTTGTTGATGGATCAGTGCTATAAATATTGTTCCAAATACGAATAACGTATTGGGCATTTTCACATTTTCAGTAAGACTGTGTGTAGTATAAACTTGCGCTCATCAAACGTAAATTTGCGTGGCATTATTGACTAGTGGCAGTTCTATTCATTGCAGCTATTTTGAATTTGAATATTCATAGACTAGTAAATCGATTTTTAATAACCATAGATTTAATAATCATAGGTCAATTTGAATATTTAAATATCTACTGTTGGCTACCCTGTACCGTTCTTCATATGATCTCAATGACATTTTGTGAATCTTACAGAACGCCTTACGCCGCAATGAAATCCACACAGACAAATCATACTGCGTTACCCATAATTGATTGTTTACTGATTTGTTAGAACACATCTTCAAATTTACATATACTGTATATGCTGATTCGGACAAAATTCATGAAACAGAACAAGCGATTTATTGATTAATTTGCTACCTGATTATTTCTCAACGAAGCATGTAGGGTAGGCTTGTATGGCTTAATTCCATTCACATTCAAGTCTGCTAACCCACCCATCTCAAACATGTCGCAGTTTAAACACATGCAGTTCATGCGTGCCCTTATTGCAAGTGACATTGCTTTGATGACATATTCTCCCGCGAGTTAGATAAAAATCATTCTAAATAGTTTCCGGTATTATTTATTACAGTACATTATCCTACACGAATGTCGTGCAGAATTTCAATTTTTGTCGATATTTCCATAGCAACGAACGATAGTGCTACATAGTTGCCTACATATGTAATTAATAATGCTGGAAACCATTTACCGTGATGAATGTGATAAACGATTGGTTTTTCAAAGACAAAATAAAACGCAAAACTGGCAATCATAATTATATTCAGCAGTCAGTTTAAATTGTGAGCCTAAAACTTTTCGATACCACTCTAACTGCTTTGGCAATAAAAGAGGAAATCAGGCGATTAAGAAAGTAATTAGAAAAATAAAATTGAATCCCAGCACAAATTTCTTTTTTAGTTTGAGGTGGGTACCTGTTACCGTTCGACTTTTTCACGTCGCTGTAAAAGTGGTGGAGGCAATAGTCTAATTCTTTCAAGCTGGAGTTCTTGAGGATCTTTCAACACCTTTGAAGGCTATTTCTACTCTTGTTCGCCATTCATCAACCAGACAGAGAAGATCTTAAAACTCCAATGTGCTTTGTTAATGGTACTCTTCGGAACAACTTCGCTTAAAACTCTTCCATTTCGGCGGGACGTCTTTGTTGAGAGAAATCTGTTGCTGGTCATTATACACAGTTCTTGACTTGTTGAAGCGGTGGTTAACTTTTCTTTTTCTTCTTCAATTGAACATATTAGCTTTCCAACCTCACAACAAATTGGACTTCATGGAAAGCCATTAATTTCACTGATACAGATAAAGATAGGAATAAGAGAAGGAAAAGTGCTGACAAATAGAGATAACTTACCCGTATATGAAGTTACAATGACGAATGAATTATATACATTAAATAACAAAATTTCGAATTTAAAATACTCAACTCTGTTATTTATTGCACACACGTTTTATATTAGAATTTAATTGATTAGTGATAATGTAAAACAGGCATACAGTTATTGTTTTATTGATTATTATTATCTGAATTTTAACTAAACTACCATGATTAAAATCATTAATATGCTTGAATGTGATCAGATGGTCAGAAATCGATTATTTCTTCTAGTGTATAGGTATACAGTAATTATATTCTCTATATAGTAATATATTGTTTTTATATATACAGTATAACTACGAAGGCAGATTTGGTAGAAGGCTACTATACACAAGGGGGGGAGGCATATATTGAAGTATTCTGCGTGTTTAAATATGGCTTTTATAGAAGAGTAAATGAGAAGAGTTTTCAATAATCAAATCAAACTTTAAGTTTCCAAGGTCCTTGATATTGATGTTTCTATATAAGTCACGCAGACGAAGACATTCTATAATGAGTAGGATATTGATGTAATTGTCAATCCTCACATTTTTCTGTTTTTAGAGGAACTTGATGAAAAACGTGGTCGTGGTGGTCGTGGCGGTGGAAGAAGAGGTGGAAGAAGTACTCGTTCTGGTTGTTCTTGGTGTAGAAGAAATCGCAGATATGGAAAATAAAAAGGGGAGCAGACTATGGGGTTTAAAATGAACTTATATCTGATAAGTTGTTAGTCATAATAATTTGTTGTCATGAAATAAATATATATACAATCATAATAATATTTTAAAAGATTGTTTTTATTTTCATTTGCAATTTTGCTGACGCAATCAATAAGTTGATCGCGCTCTTAGAGAAAATACGCATCGGATATGTACTTTACGACATATACAGTAGTTCAATAATTATAATGAATATTATTCTTCCGAAAAAATAGGAAAATGCCCAATTGTAAGGTTCTTGTATCATTTAGAAATGAACAAATCAGAACTACATCTATGACGTCACCGACTACATGAGTTCTACAAAAAGTAATTTAATCCAATTTAACATCACCGTAGTATTTATTAAATTTTTTTATTGTCTTTAGTGCCTCCTCAAAGTGTATATCAATGAAATGGTACAATTATAGCACAGGTCCATGCATAAAATGCCAAATTCGTGGTGACTTTCCATGCTTCCATATTTTGTCAGGCGCAGGGCGGAAGAATTTGATTAATTTGGTCGGACTACCACTCTTGTAAAAACATTAATTACAGAAATTTGCATATGTTCTATATAATAGAAGACAATATAATAAAAGTCGGTAAACAATTGATCACAGTAAAAAACCACAATCACACTTGAGAATTTCTCCAGGGCCCTTTCGATGTTCGTTCGCGTGAGTGGCTAAATGTCGTTTAGTTCGTCCAATATAAGACATGCCACGATTGATGGTGCAAGAAAATTGGTACACGACATTAAGCAGGAGTGCACGGGGTGTAGCAGTATGGTCATGCCCTCTCCCAGAAACTCCCTCAATGTAATTTCCGCTGGCTGTCGGAGTTGGAAATCGGTGCACAGAACTTGACCAATTTTGATTTCACCGGTGAGCAGGGCTTTTTTGGTGGAGGCGGACCTCGATTACCCACCCAACCTCAAGGATCTCACCGAAGATTTGCCGCTGGGACCGGAAAAGATGACTGTGCGGAAGGACATGCTGAGTGAGCACATGAAACAGCAGTGGTCGCGTGTGATGCAGATGCGGTATGACAATGGCGAGAAAGAATACACAGGCTGCAAAAACTCCTCACTCACTACAACCGAGAGTCATATGCAGTGCACTGATGAAAACTTATAAATCATTAATAATGTTTTCATGGGCAGGGAATTTTTAAGGGCATATTAGGTAGGAATATATTTGTTGAGCTCGCTAATAGTATGATTGATATGTTTTTCCAATTTTAAATCGTTTGTGATTATTAGACCTAGGTATTTGGTTTCCTCCTGGCCTTTGACCACTTGACCATTTATTTTAAGATTTAGAGTTTGTTTCTCACCAAGGCTAAAGTCCAAAAAAGGAGGTTTGTTAATATTTAGAGTTAACCTATTACATATTAACCATTCTGAGCATAGTTTTAGAGCCAGATTTGCTTTTCCCTCTAAGCTTATGAAATTATCAGCAACACTAAATATGTTAGTGTCATTTGCAAAAAGATTTATTCATTTTGTTCAGACGATTTTTTATATCATTTATATACAGAGAACAATAAAGGTCCCAAAACACTGCCCTGAGGCACTCCAAACTTGATATCTCTTAGTTCTGATTGAAAATTACTAGCAACAGTGTACCCTTTTCTATTGCAGAGATAGCTTTCTATTAATTTGTTGAAAGGGCCTTTAATGCCATAATATTTAAGCTTTTTTATTAAAATGCTATTATCAATGCTGTCGAAGGCTTTTTGTAGGTCAATGAATATTCCAATAAGTTTTTTTCTTTGTCTTTGATTATCTATTATGTAATCATGCATATTTATCAAAGAATCGATAGTACTATGATATTTTCTGAAACCAAATTGTTTAATGTATAAGATATCATTTGCTTCTACATAATAATAATAATAATAATAAAGTGTTTATTAGATTAAATGGGAATCAGAACACATTAGACAAATAAGAGTCGAGAACAGAAAAACGTATAAAGACGTTTTCAATCAAACTGTACTAAATCAGAGTCAAACAAATTAAACTCCAGCCAAATCCGCTGAGAATTATAAGGAAACTAGGTGAAGTCTTTGATATTGTTATTGAAATAAAGAGCGGTGGTAATGTGCCAAGTAGTTTGTCTTCTAACTGTATTAGCGAATTCAATTTGAAAACATTTGATTCGCTCAATGCTCAACGCTCAAGATGCAACTGTGCTTGCCATTCCAAGCCGCGAACCCGCCTTATGCAAAAATTCTGGACTTGGGGAAAATGGGGGAGTGCTCGGGTCGCTCCAAATTTTCCCCATCTATACTGCCTATACTGTATCCAACTTTTGATATCATTTTGTCAAGACTTGCCGGGGGGGGGGTTCTCGGGGTCGCTCCAACTTTTCCCCATCTATACTGCCTTTACGGTAGCCAACTTTTGAAAACATTTTGTCAAGACTTGCCGCGGGGGGTGTGCTCGGGTCGCTCCTTCTGTTACTACTAACCAGTCTGTTGTTTGTTTTGCTTGTTTGTTTACCCGGCTCCTTCCAGAGGATGGGAGTTGTCCACAGTTTTTGCACTGGACCACTACTCGGCAGCGAGCCATTTGATTTCGCTATTTCAACCTGAGGGCAGGCACCACGTGCAGGCGGCTGGCTTTACCCTCAGGCAGGCAGTGCTTTGGTGGAGAGGCCATTCAACCACACCAATGATCTTTTTAGTGCTTTTACACACCATATACCACGGCCACTGTCAGGGAAGCGGTGATAAAATTAATTCAGTTTTCACAGCCAGGAGGCTTGGCTTCGCAGTCAGCGTCACTAACCACTCGCCCACCCACCGCTCACCAGTCTGTTGTTGCAGTCTTACCCGAAATATAGATGACATGTAAGATCGATTTGTGTGGTCATGACATCAATTGTTTTTGGGATGGTAAAATTTGTGGTGCATCACAATATACATAAAGTATTAAAAATTAGTCGCAGTTTTTACAATTGATCTTCTCTCACTTGGCGAAACACGAACAAGACAATTTGTGTTTGCATTTCTTTCAGTTGAAGGGTGGCGCGGCTGAACAGGACGGTCGGTTGAAGAAGGGTGATCTCATTTTGGACGTCAACGGCGAAAATATGCGGGGGGTCAGCCAGGAGCACGTCGCTACGACACTGAAGGTAGGTGATTAATGACTTAATGCACTTATATTCAGACTGCCGGTTCAGTTCTGTTTTATTCTGCCCACAGCGGATCACTGGGAAAGTCATTCTGACTATTGGAAGATTAAAATCGGAAACTGGTGCCACCATCGACTCAGCCGCTGGATCACAAAAGGACCAAGGGAAGAAGGGTGAGTATTGCTTTGAGCGTTTGATTTGCTGTCAGACTTAATATAACTGATTCATTGATATTTTCACGGAAACCCTTATTCTTTCTCTTAGGGAAATTCACCGTACTATGCGCGAGATAAGTACGTTCTGTGCTAGAGGTGTGTGATTTTTCTATTAGTGTTTTAATGTGTTTCGTCAAAATTAAAATGTTACTAACTAAGCATGGGTCCTTTCCCATATCGTTTTTTCTAGAAGCGAAATGTGGTCCAGTTTACTTTGCCATATCGTTATCGTTTTTGCTAGTGTTCTCTTTCTGGGAACTGCCTAAATGTCAGTACTGATTTAATATTGACTTCAGTGAATCTGTTTGGCCCTAATTGTGTGACATGCAACAAAATTTATTGTAATATTGCACAAGTTTAAGTAATTAACTTGATTATAGATGTTTTATCGATTCTGACGAAATAGGATGAATAAGTTAGAGTATTTAGGCTTATTGCCTCAACACGGAGTTGCTCAACTTAACACTTCGATACTAAAGCACACATTGCTGCTAGGGTCATCTGATACCCCGGAAATTCCAAACCAGTTGCTTCTGCGCGGCTTGTGGTCTTGTGCCCATGGTTTTATCGTTCTGCGCTCTCTGCAGTTTTCGTTGATCTTCTTCATTAGCTGTCCGTGGATTCAGAATTTCCAAACTTTTATTTATTCGACCATTTTCTTTCCCAGCAAAATGTAATTCCATACTGGCGTCGTTTCTAACAAAATAACTGAGGCAAAACTCAACCTTAACACTGTCTCAACTGCTACGTTATTCACTCCTTGTCTCGGCTGGATCCAGCGTTCTAAAAGCTGTTTTTCTTTGCGGCAGAGCTGTTTGTACCCACCTAATTGCGTAGTAATATTTTATCGATCCGTAATTGAACGCGATATACTGAACTGCACCATGAACTTGTCTCGGCTAGTGAAATCGCCGACGCGTTTGCACGCAAGGGAGCTCATATATCCCTCCCTATTGCATTTTACTATCAAACGCATTTTGAACGTCGGCTTTCACGTGCCACTCGCACAAATCTCTCCCTTCGCTTCTACATGTATTGCCTGTATCGATGGTGCTTCGTCTCTTGCCTCTCATGAGCTGTGTCTCCTTAGGACCTCCATTACTGCCTGGTTCTTCCGACTCACCGCCTCTCTGGTATGGGTAATTCTACCATCGTTATCACCATAGATTAATAGCATAACCTAAACAAAATATTGCCTCTGCATAACCCAGGTGACACCCTGATGGGTCGCAACTTGTCTTCCACTTTCTACAGTATCATTTCATGTTCGAAACTTCGTTAGTTTATTAATGAGATTATCTTTGCTACACTCGATATACTCCTAATTAATTATTTATTATTCGTCATCTTTGCCCCTTTCACGCTGTCAGGTGAACCACAGTCTGCCAAAAGTCGCTAATTTTCTACTGCTCCAATTTGCCCGAAAATACTCACTCAGATTTAAACACTTTTTGTCTCGACACAATTAGTAATTATTATTGCCCCCGTTTAAAACTGTATTATTTCTATTCGGATGGAGTTAGTTGAAATTGCTTTTGGTTGACTGGGCGATGAATGTTGACTATACACGGCAGGCTACGGGACCAGGTACGAGGCTTAGAATATGTTATTAATTATGTGGTTTTGGTCCCTTTCTAACTCGTCGGCATGCTCTCGATGTTTCCTATTTCCGTTTGAAAATTGTTTAATATCCTGGTGTCTTTTCGTTGTTTTTCTGGTCGTCTATACAATAGATACTGTCAGTTGTTTTATTAGTTTTTTTTCATGATTTTATTTGTTTGTTGTCGTTTTTGCACGTCAAACTTAAATTTTTGCATATTGATCTACTCAGATATATTAGGATAACTGTGAAATGGAGTGAATAAATTTATTCCTGAAATAATATCGGCTATCCCAGAAAAATTCCTTCTTACGTTTTAATCTATATAAAAATATACAAATCTATAATTTATAAAAGTCTGGAACTATGTAGATAATGCATAAAAATGTTTATTGATAGAATACCATAGATATGTTATTTAATATAAAATTCAAATAATATGTGACATGCAATACATAGAACATATACAATATATACAATAGAAAACATAGTTTTTATAGAAACTATAAGAAGATGCAATACGTATAAACGCACTTTTATGAGATATAAATTTTGGTAATTCAACAAGCACTTCTCAATGCTTACACCAACGTTTGCCTAAGCTTATGCCTAGTTTTATAAATCATAGTTTAGATCAGTTATTGAACAGTTTTGTATCCAGTTCTTGTCACAATAGTGGCTAAATAGTTGTAAAAATCTCTCGTATACCTGACTAAGAAAAATAATTAACCAAACAATTTTCAGCCTATGTATGTAGACTTGAAATACTATATTTTCGCTATAAACAGTTTCGGTATGACTACGAAGCATAACTAAGGATGTTTCTTAACCAGTAATCAACCGATTAGTAAACGCCCCAGCTGTATCGATTGATTTCACTCATATATTCATACCAATAGGTGCTAAAAATGGTTAACCTTGGTAGGCTGAGCACGGAGTGTAGATGCGGAAGTTTCTTTCAGGGAATTGATGTAAACGGAAATTTCGTATAGGTGAAGCGAACTCAAAAGCTCTTCGATCGCTGAAGCTCAGAGTGACACAAATTGTTTCGGGTATTTTTAGTTAGAAAATTTAACGAAGCTAATATATTCGGGTGAAAACGAATCTTTTTGTATGTACAGTAGATGTATTTCTCGCTACTGCCCTACTTTTTCAAAGAACAATTTTAATTATTTTGCCATACTTTTAAAAAAAATATTAAATTATCTTAGCGGTAGTTTGTAAAAGGCCACCTTACGTTCATTTGGAAATGCTATTTTTTTGTTTGTTATATCACATATTTTGTAGATTTATACGTATTTTAACATTGTCTGGAGTAGAGCGGGTTTAATTTTAAAATTTATTGAAATACTGTATATGCAAAACTATTGACAAAAACTAAACAAATTATTAAATTGAGAAGATATATATATAAACTTCAGTAGGTTTAGGTAGTCTGTTTTAAAAAAAATAGTTTTCTATGTTTCTATGTTTTCTATGCATTTTATTAAATTTGTAGATTATATATTCTCTCTATTTCTCTCTCTTTTGTATACCTTTGAAAAATAATTTAGTATGTAATTACCTCCGTAGTAAGGTAGTTCGCTACAAATAACTTTTCCCTATATACAGTAGAATTGCATGGAACGACTCAAATTTCGTGCATAATCGAAATTCCATGTATACTCTAATCGGATACACGGTAGACCACGAGACTTGTGAGCGTGAAGTACACAGCTTCCAAATAAAACAGTGGCTGTCGTGTCTGAATGTATGATCACTTCACTGCATATGATTCCTGTCTGCTTCCTTCGCCGTATAAGCATTCCAAAGCGCAATCGCTTTACGTAGTAAACAAGTGCAATCAGATCTAAGCTAAATATTTTCTTCCAAAAAACTGATTCCATATATTATGGAAACTTGTCAGTATTATTATTTTGTTTCTTATAATCTATATACTGTACATTGCCTTACTTTTAAACTTCGTTAGGCTCATTTAGATTGGTGAATATTGTGCGTGTTCTCATTTTCACTTCCACCCACTAATGTCTTCCCCATTTACCCCACTTTCGTTTAGCGCCCGCAGAGGATGCCGCGAGTTACAAGGCACACTTGTGGAAATTACCCGAAGAGAGCTTCGGACTGCGCTTAGAGGAGGCAGTAGACGGTTCGTTGAGCCAAGATTCTCGCTTGGTCGTCCGGGAGGTGCTCCCAGGCAGTCCCGCCTGCCAGAACGGGACTATTTTGGTACGTGCCTTCTGTTCTACTATAGAAGTGAACGATTAGGCCGAGTAGTTGGTGTATAAAGTAAGGGAAAGGAGGATTGTAGCAAGAAACAGATTGGACGGGCGGGCACTGCGTAACAGTGTTCACTGGAAACTCATGCTGCAACAAAACCTCTCATTCATATTTTACTGTTCAGTGCTGGTACGATCTGTGTTATATAACGCTGAGCGTTATTTTTTAGGAATCTCCTGCCTTATACGGTGTTACTTTCAATTCCCGCCTCTTTCTGCGTTATTTTTGCATTTGGTCCAATGCTTATACGACTGTCAAAAGGCAGCAAAAGGAAGCTGATCATGCGCCAATAGGAACGAGCAGGCTATGAAAGCCTAACTACAGTGGGTGGGCGTGGTACAGTGCAATTACCTCAAAAACTGCCCAGTCTAATAAAATCAATGCTTCCTGTATTGCACTTTTCATGTGGCCGACAGAAACATATATATTATCCGCTAACGACGCTTGTATTTCACCTTATTTAAAGGCGCATATGAGTATGTAGTCAAGAAATTAAGGGAGCAAAGGGGCTTAGGTTACATTCTGGTCACTGGAGATTGTTTGCTTCACACGGTAGCCAACAAGACTCGACAGAAGACGTTTTTGATAAGTGTTCTGTCCAAAACGAAAAATAAATATACGGTTTAAAATTACAGTATTTTAATCGATTTTATTTAGTTTTCAACTTCGCGATGATACTGCTTATTGGCGTATCGCTGACCAAAGTCCCCAGTTTTTAAATCCACAAGAAGAGCAATTGACACTCTGACTATGCCTTACCTGATTGCTTACGTAATTTTACAAAATGTAATAAAATATTATCCTGCGTTATCTTTTCAAAGTGGGCCGTACCAGCACACTGTTCCAGCCTCGCTCCACTAAACGCATTTTCTACTAGATAGGGGAGGTGGGATAAAAGTAATCTGACGGTCAATAAATTCGCCTGTATATTTGATTGAATTGACACAAGTATGTTACAGTAATCTAATTTTGGTTTTGTTTGTTTATCTTTCCGTTCCGCGGTCAGATTGGCGATCGTTTGTTGAGCGTGGACGGCGAGTCGGTTGGGGAGGTGACAGCCGCAGAGATGGAGGAGATTCTCATGTCTGCCGACGAGACTGTGCTGGAGTTGGCCAGAGGCGAGAAGAAGGAGAAGGCCCAAATTCCAGCCAATCAAGTGGAAGATGGTGTGGCCCCGGACAGCGATATTGACTCGTAGGTTTATTTGCATTCTGAAAAAATAAACTAATACTACGTTGAAAACAAGTCTGGAAATTATACTGCACCCGAAGAAACTTCCACATCCATAAATGAAAATCTACCTAATGTCATTGCACCAATCTGGATGATGTAGTTTTGAATACGGGAATGTTTAGAAGTAGTTTTGGAGAACAGATGCTAATCTCATGAACAGTTTATTTTCCAATCTCCCACTTCGATTAAATTGACTACTGCACCTCGTTGGCATTTTTTTATTTTCTACGCAAAATGCACACACGTAAACAATCTTTTCAATCGAGGCAGTGTTTGCAATCGTTGGTTTCATCTCTAACAGGGGGATTTGAGCCGGTGGGTAATAGAATGACGTAATAGTTCAGTTTTTTTTCAGAAAAATAATAACGTGGAATGCTGTGTGCCACCTCTAGACGTAGACTGATTTCAAACGAATGGTCGGAATGGTGGATTTCCCGTATTTGTTCAGCATGTTTTGCTGTCACTATTTGTCTAAAGACGACTAGTAGATAGTTACCACAAGATGTTAAAATACAAACAAGCATTTTGTCAAATCCGCAGCTGACATGTTTGACATCGTATTATTTTTATTTTAATACGAGTACATTCTACTTTCTAAAGTTAACGTCATCGACAAGCCGTTCGAAAGAGCTCTGTACTGTACGTGGTATTCAGAAATTAAATCACTCGAATGAGGACATTCCCCACTCTCATTGACAGAAGATGACATTCATGTCCACATTCCTACATCAAATTGGATGGTTATTTCATAGGATTCTCATACTGTAACGCTACCGGAAAATAGAATACTTTCATCGTATTAGTGACCATTTCTCCCTGCATTCGCCCGTACATCCCGCACATCGTACTTGACAGCAAGAGAGCAACGTGCTTTTACGATTTCAGTTTTGCTATCTATTCGTTCAATATTGACCGAAGTCGGCTGTACACCAAGAATAGCCCTAGTAGAACCGTAGCGGTAGCTAAGCGTATTCTTTTGTATTTTCATTAGATTTCTGCCAGTTACATTTCTCATATCTTCTGCATACATTTTACTGATTATCATCAGTTTTTTCGGATCACTGCACAGCGAGATTTGTGTCGCTAAAATGGTTCTTTCGCAAGTAATGCTATACGTTTTCGGAAGACTTAATGAAAATGCAACATCGCACGGATTCTCCCAGAAGTCCCATCCTATTCAAGGAGACAAATTATATTGTCGCCATCTCCCCATTCACATGTTCATGTGCTCGGGAATGAGTTGAGAATACCCGTAGCCATGGCAACTATGTCAGTGTGATTGATAAGCTTTTTTTCTTGCTTCTAGCTCAACCGTTTCATGTATATGTGGTAAGCGAATATGTAGTGCCCTCAATCGAATTATACCAGAAAAATCAAAGAATCACCCGGGCAGATTGATCATGAGTGATGTTAAGAGTGACAAAATGTGTATAAACTTCATTTTTGTTGTAGAGAAGCATCGTCCGAGAGCTTTGCGGAGGAGATTATTCTCGAGCGTCGATCTACGGGACTCGGCTTCACCATTGTGGGCGGGAGGGACTGTCCACTAGGTCCCGTGCCCATTATGGTAAGGACCATCTTCCCGGGCGGAGCGGCCGAAGCCTGTGGCCAACTGCGGACTGGCGATCAAATTGTCTCCATCAACGGAGTGTCACTGGCCACCGCCAGTCATGCAGAAGCTGTTCGTGTATTGAAAGACAGTGAGGGCCTCATTGTCCTGCGTGTCCTCCCCTCGCCCTACGACGACCTGGAGTCCATGTTTGGCGCCGATTCCATCGTGACCCAGGCCTCCTAGTGACCCCTGCCTCCCACCCTTTCCGCTCTCGCTCTCTCTGCTTCCCACCAGCACAGTCAGTCTGCCCAAAGGCCTTTCGGTTTGCTAGTCTCCAAATCGACAAAAAGCATCTCGTTCACTGCACACTGTTCATAAATTCGATACTGTAGGAATACGTACTGTATTGTACTCCCTAATAAATTATAGATATAATATATTTGTACCTCTTCCTCTGTATCTCTTTCCCAACAGTAATGTTGCTCTCTCTGATCTTCCTCACTCGAGGATTCCCTGATATATTTGATTATATTTTTATGGACGTCTTCCTCGATTAATTATCCCTGCTTTTTCTGCTATATGTGTCTACTACTACTGCATCAAGGATTGCTAACTAACATCTCATCCTATTTCCCATAGTGTTCTAGCCCTAAACCTACTCTCTCGCACTCTCTCTCAGTCAACTTTGAAAAGCAGTCGTGCTGCGAACAACAATCTTCTCCCTCAAATCTTTTCTACTTAATGTATGGTTTCATTTTTCTTATATAACCTAAATCCGCCGTGTAATTAATTATATATGATTTGATCATTTTGTACATAGTGCATCTAGCATGGCATCCACTGATGGTTCTGGTTTTATCTCTTCTAAAGTTTTATTTTTCTCCCGTTCATTGATGATTAATCTTCCTCAAAAATTCTCAAATGCTTGATAGATTTTCGGATTTTTTTACATGATACGCAGTGGAACTTCTAATTGCTATTTATTAATTAAATCAGTAGTAATCATCGAATTTTGTACAATTTTCAGCGAAAATATCAAAGTCTCTAGTCGGGACTGAAGTACTGGATGCATTTGTTCAACTGTCGTGTCTGCGCGCGTTTGGCTCTCGTGTGTTTGTCAGAAACTTTATCTAATTTGATAGTGCTATGCAAAACGGACTGTTTGTGATATTCAACGATATATTCCTATTGCTAAGATTACCTTTAATTTTCCTTAATCCCTATGTACATAATTTCACAATATTTTACTCTGGACAATATGGTATACTCGCATGTATTAGGGGAACAGGACAATTTTCCTATATATGTGGCTAGGATTTGTAAATTAAAAAAGGTTATTGACCGATCTTGATGAATTAAAAATTTGCTTGATATAATGGCCTTTATGTTTTGTTTAAACAAACTTCTGCTTTACAGAGAATTGTTCTGTCACAATTTACTAGGGCTCTGAAAATTAACGATTAATACAAAACACAGAACACCATAGAAATCGGAATGCCACACCACTTT
>JAUYWV010068895.1:0-15746 GCA_032274565.1 Nematoplana nigrocapitula | reverse complement strand
TGTTAATCACACAGCCTCATCTGGGTGATATTAAACGATTTAGCATCCCTTCTGAGACACTTTGTATGCCCAAGTTACATGTATCTGCCAGCAAGGCCTCTCAGAGGAATCCGTGTCGGTGGACTCGTCTTTGAGGGAGTTCCGGCTCCCCTGACGAGACCCGCTGTACAACAACAACGTCGCCAGTAAGTGACAATGCCAAAATCCTCCTGTGCGCAATCAGCGACGAAGTATACATTAGATGAGTACGCTCATGGACAGAACTCGGATCCTTGACTTCCTTTCAATTCAAATGTTTGCTCATTTAACACTTTTACACCCTTATACAAATGCATACATGACCAATAAACCCCATTGTAGTAGTGCTTCTGCCAATGGGGTCCATGGTACCAGTAACAGCAACCAAGGTTATCATACATCATACATGGTCCTTGGTTCATACGCTTTCAGAAAATGTATAATAACCTTGGTTGCTCAAATTGGTACCAAATATGCCAAATATGCTCAATGACAGAAGTACTATAGAAACGTATTGTACTTTTTGGCTAATCGTGGTCTTCTTTTATTCTTGTCCCTCATTCCTTAACTGGATTCATTATTTTTCTTCTCATTATCGTTAATTTTCAATGAATGAAAATAATCCGATTCAATCACAGCACTCCTTATTGATCAAATTTAATCTCCACTGTCTGTCGTGATTATTTCGAATTGAAACCAGTCGTGTCTTTTATTTTCGCGTCGGTCACAACTAAACGAAGCCACAATGGGGAAAAACGCCAAATTACAAAGCCGAACTATAAGCAAAATATGAACAAGAAAGGGGATAGAAAGCCGCGGTTTGCTCTTGGAAATTTAATATCAACCAACTGCACTAGAGTGGCGTCTGTAGCGAGGGGATGCGGTTTGTTTTCGGCAGAAGAGTGACTGCAACACGGTGTAATTTCATTTATAATTTCATCAGTCTTTGACATGGTTTCGCCGAAAGTAGCAATTATTTTCTTTCGTTTCCCAACCGCCGCCACCCCCACAGAAAAACCTAATAACGATAAAAACATGTTCGCAGAGTTTACTATTTTGCTTACGATATACATACATGTACATATGTACAGCGACGTGCTGTGGGATAAATAATCAATGATTTTTTTGTATTGCTAAAATTAGGTATTTTAATTTTTGGTAAAAACAACTCTCGTCAATTCAGTTTGAAACTGATCAGCCAAAAAAGAAATGGAATTACATTTATTGATTTTTCAAAGATCAAAATACATGTAAATGGAAGAGTATAATCGAAAGCGATTTTTTTCCTAGATAACAAGCAATTCAGTGATTTTTCCTCACTGCATATCAACACTGCCAACAAGAATTAGACGCAACATTCTGAATAATGACATTCATCATCATCATCCTAATAATAATTGATGCCGTCCTCTTCAATGTTGGCCGACGAAGGATGACCACGAGTAAGAGACTTGTCTCCATTTTCTTCTATCTAATACCATGTTCTTGCACTGTTTGTTTGTGTGACTTCTGCACCATTACATTATTGGCGCACCCCTGTATCTTTTACCTTATATAGTGTTTTCCAATACAATCAGCGGCAAATCTTCAGTACTTCTTCGGGCTACATGTCCAATATAATCTTGATTTAGCTTTGCTACATTTCCCATTTACTAACTGCCTTCTTTTGATATGCATTTCTTCCAGGATGAAATCATTCGTTCGATGAGTCTCTCCAGGACACTCCAAGAAATCGTCCCGAGCTCAACCTTTCAAAATCCTCACTCCTGTAATGATTCGATTTCTTTATTGTCCAACGTTCAGCTCCATAGACTAAAATGGGCCACACCAGTGCTTGCATCACTTTTACTTTGTGACTTCGACGATTTATATTCTCATCTTTCCAGATGGTGTCTAACGGTGATACTTTCTGTTTCGCAGTGCCGTACACTGCATGAAGATGCTTGCTCAGATATTATGAAAATTAATAAACAAGCTATACTGCTTTGGATAAAAACTATGCATAGAAAGCCTTTATGCATACTTAAAAGAAGGATAAAATAAAGCAGAAAAACTGAAACAAATGCCCCGTTTTCTTGGTGTTCAACATTGATTGTCTGTTCATTTTATGGTCAAAATAAATATTTTTATGGTTACCAGATGACTTCATGAAAAGTAAAAGACAAAAGGAGCATTAATAGTTTTTCTTCAGAAATGGCCGTTCATCAAGTTTCCACAAACAATCAATTTTTATTGGCATCGCCATAAGACCAGAATATCGTCATTTGCAAAACATACGATACCAATTTTAACATCTTCGTTTACCACTACAACCGGTTATGCATTTCAGACTCCAATATTACCATTCTACAGTAACATCGAGACCACACTGTCATGATGATCTCAATTGAAATGCCTTTTATCAACAACCACATGGAGTAAAAAGAACTTCCAGAAGTTTTCGTGGACTATAGTGAAGAAAACGGAGTAGAAATTAATTATTGATAAACTATTTGTGCTTATATCTATTAACAATTGGAAGATTAATGTCTGCGTTAAAAATCAAACATCTACATATTTCACATAGTTCTTTCCGAATTTGAATTTCAAATTTTAGAGTTCATTATTAATTTTGTCGGCATAAACAATTTAGACAGCATAGAATTGACAAACGAACACTTTAGACCATTGATATTTTACTTTTTCAAAGGTGGATTATCACCCCATGAAAGTTTATGAAGGCTGCAAGCTGCTTTCCATGAAATCGCTTCTTCGAGATCAAATGTTTACAAGCGGTTTGGTCCCTACAATATCAGGAATGCTCAGGATAATTTGAATTTTTGTAAATTCAAATCCCAAAAGAACTATATGTCACAGACACTTTACTTTTACACATATATTAATCTTCCGATAGTTAATAGAATTAGCAAAAACATTTTTTATTCCGTTTTGATTCCTTTTGATAACTTATTTACCAGTCTACTATATGTATTGTATTCTTCGGATCTTATTTGAAAATTTGATTAGCTATTTTCTGTAAAACTCATAATTGAAACATACGATATATAATTTGTGTGGAATTCAGTGTTTCATATGCATTTTACGTTCTACGCATGTATATAGATGTAATTGATTTCATTCGGTTAATTTTTTCCAGATTAAAAATGTTCCACAAAGTCATTTTTACTTTCCAGAACGCCCACGTAATTCTGAAAACGTTTTTTAAAACCCCTATCACACCTGAGATTGACAAAAAACTGCTTACCTGGTTTCACTTATCTTCTAAGATTAGAAATCCTCAGAAGTTAAGAGTTTACTAAAATTAGAAGGTGGTTTGCGATGCGCTATTAGACTTGCTAAATTAAGTGAATCTGGTGAAATATATTTTTTAAATTTTTTCGATGAAACCATAGAGTATTTTTTTAAAAAAAATTATCATTTAATTAGCTTTCTGAGATCAGATCTGGACCAAGGATGGCTTTATCAAGTTCCGGCAACCAGTAATATGCCGCGTTCTTTTTGCTGATATTAATTGCAGTACCTTGGGAAATGTGCTCTAATCGTGTCATTGCATAAAGTAGTCAATTATCAATTGATCTAGAGTTTATACTTCTCTACTACTGCTATCATCACAAATTTGTCCTAATAACAAACTTGCTGTAAGAATACATATAATACATGTATATGAGGATGTAAGACGTCGTCTCACTTTGGTCATATCGTAACCAAATGAGTCCTTGAAGTATTTGGGCGTGGAGATGATGAGAAGATAGAATGACCAACTGCGAGCAAAGTTGGCCACGATGATTGCGTAAACGGGTAGCGAGGTGAAGAATTTGCGCCAGGGGATGTTTAATAGCTGTCCAGAAGAAAATGAAAGACAACTTGTTAGTTTGCTAAAATCAGTCATACACGATATTCCTTTTTCTATGTGTATAAATCGTTAGTCAAATAAGGTAAGACATATATATATATATACAAAACACAGTGAATTTACTCCAACAACACAAACTCACACAGGTACACACACAGTTGTGTGTAGTAGTCGGCAGAGCGCGAGATTTTATATTACAGTTTTGTATTTAGTAAAACAGCTGAATTAAAAGTACAGTTAAGGATCACCTCTGTTTGCTCTGTGTCTGTTTCAGGTTTTAAAATATTTAGCACTTCCGCAAACTATGTAGGACTTGAAAATATCCTTTATCCTCATCGCGCGCGCTTCTTTTTAAAGTTCATGTTGCACACTCCACACAAAAGTGTGAGGACGATTTTACCATTACGGGCCACATCAAAACTATACTCAACAAATCAAAAATCAAAAATAAATTAATATATAGAAACACACACCATCCAAAGATTTCATTACAGGATATTTTTATTGGGTGACTTTTTAACATCGTTTGAAAGGTGAAAATAGATCTGATATGAAAATCACAGAAATGAACTGCACAGCATTTAAGAGCTTTTTGGTCTCAAAACGATTTGCTCTGGACTCGAGGCATCGGTGTCTCAAAACTATTTGCTCTGGACTCGAGGCATCGGTGTCTCAAAACGATTTGCTCTGGACTCGAGGCATCGGTGTCTCAAAACGATTTGCTCTGGACTCGAGGCATCGGTGTCTCAAAGAGTGAATGAGATTTGCAATCTGTCTCTGTGGAATTGCCTGTTACTCTGCCTGTAACAACCCAGATAGATGCTGAAGGTCAGTCCATACGGTTCACTTGGGCCTGTATGAAGGAAGGTATTCAAAAGCCGAGCCATGTTCCGTGTCGCATTGTCATCTTGTACAATGGTCTGAAGTCCAATCTGCTGCAAGGCTGGCAGGACACGATACCTCAGGATCTGATCTCTGTAGCCTTGGGCATTAAGCATACCCTGCACAGTGGAGTCTTATGGTGCTCTCTAAACTGCGCTACATACCATCAGGGACCCACCACCATGTGCAGTTCTTCCCGTTACAGCTTCAGGCTTTATATATTCTGCAGGACGCCTCCAGATCCACATCCAGCCGTCATTATGCTCTTAACAGAAGTGGGATTCGTCCGTGAAGCGGACCTGGCTCCATTATACTGGTGATTTCGTATAGCATGACGTATTGGCCAGGCATTACGTTCAGCTTTTTGTCGTAGAGCCAGCCGTGGACGGATGACTGGACGTTGTGAATGCAGCCCTCCATTTTGCAGACAGTTTCAGGATTTAGGTGTCTCTGCCACGCGCCCCGTAACCTAGAACAGCTATCGAAGTCGCCAAATGACAGAATGCGAGACACCGAGTCATCTGGCAATTACGCAGATACGGACGCCATCTTGGATCCAGGCCAGGGCTCTTTCACGATCAACATGACTAAGTTTTTGTCGAACAGACATGGACATTTGGTCGCTTACACTGAACATGGCATTGCTTATAAAGCAATTGCAGTTGAGCTGCGTTCACACACAAAGAGGCGCTCTTGCATCTGCAGTTCAAAGTTTCAATGTTGTGCACTGTTTTCTGCTGCCAAAGCAATGACTGTGAAGTGTGAGAGCGACCATAAAGTTTATTTCATTAATTTCACTTGCATGTACAGTACATACGAATTATGTTATTTTAAAAATGACGCTCTAAAATTCCATTCCGTTCTTAACTCTTTGTGCGTAGTGTATTTAGTTCTTCTAACGTTTCCTGACTTGGTTCCTTATCATCTTTTTATGCTCGGGTATCCTGCAGATTTAAATTGCAATCTTCCTTTTTGGTTTGTTTCGGAAATTTTCTCAAATTTCAACGGCTTTGTCTCCTCTTAATTTAGGCGGTCTTTATTCCTTATGATGGTATTTAAAATTCTACCGCACTGCAACAGTTTATCTTTAATCCTTGTCACTGCCTAGTAATACTCCGGAAGCGCTGAGTCAATGCTGCTTTATAAAGATCGGCTTGCATCTTCAGCAGAAAACTTCAAAGGCAACATGACACGCTTTTCGTGATCTGACTACCTTATTAACTTCAAAATATACATACGGTGGTCATCCATAATATTCTGATTTTAGCAAATCTACATTTAAAAATACTTAGGTCTTCTATAGACTAACAAGAGAGTTGTTAACAGATACCCAATTAGGGTACTCCCCATCCCGATAAGACCAAGCTAAAATGTTTGGGATAGATGGATTCTTTTATATCTCCTCTATACATCTATCTCATTCGACTCTATCAATTAGTCGGCGCCCGCGCAGAGTCAGGTCAGGTGCACATAAAGGGTGCATTATTGCGTATCTTTCAACAATAATACTCATCTCGAGATAAAAGACGCGAGTAGGGGAAGGATTATTTCTGTCAGCCTGTCTGCCTCTTTAATAACTCGTTAATCGACCCGAAAGCAAATTTCCCTATAACGTCGACCTGCCTGACTGCCTGAGAGTGCCTGCTACCTACTCCATGGCGAAGGGATTTATTATAACCGAAATGGTTTCCCCTATCGGAACTTTCCAGACGAACATTAAACAGCGGGGCCGGAGGGAGTCAAATCCGTCTTTGAACAATAATACGACGAAAGAAAAGCCCCGTCTTCACTGGAGCATGCCAGCGCGTCTCTCGACTCCGGTGGGAGGAATGGGAGACTGACACTATTCTTCGGCTCTGCCTTGCTCGTTGCCATACAGATCCAGAGCCCCCTCTCCCCTCCCTCAGTGATCGAACTATGGAATCTCACGAGCAATCCAACAACAACAACACATTCACATCTCATCTCAGTCCCGTCTTCTCCCCACGTCGTCGTCACATCTCGTCTCATCATCCACATCTCTTTTCGTCACCTCCTGAATCTTACCTGCCTGCTTGATGAAGTTCGTTCAGAGTGTGCAAACGGTGCTGCTGATAATCCGTATTTTAAAAGTCATTTACATGTAGCATATTTGGACGGAATAGTCAGTCCTTGGTGAATAGAGTTGTTTTCTCATAATCCCCTTCCTCTCATTCTCCCGCTCTCTCTTTCTCTCTTTCTTCCTCTGACTTTCCAGACAGACTACTGCCCCTCGATCGGCTTCATCTGTGTAATCTAAGAGCCTAGATGTAAGTTACAATATGTAACAAATATCTGCAAAAGTTATTTAACGGAGTATAAAAAGCGTTATGATGAAGTATTAGTGATATTGAGTAAGGTTTCGCTGAAATTAAAACTTTGGTCAGTCAATTAATTCTAAGAAGACAAAGGAGAACCAAGTCAAATTTGAACATTTAATTTTAAAATTTTCCGACCAGTTGCGGATCCATAACTTTTTTAAAAGACTTACAAACAAAGAATAACAAAGTTGATTAACTAAAACATATAATACAAAACTCAATAAATTGTTAGGACAATTAATGAAACCTTCAGGAAGTATACGCCACTATTATTTATAGGGAATTGTTCAAATAGGGGTTTTCAGTCTTAGTTAATGAAGCCAATACTCGAACGAGTGTTCCACACAATTAAACTATATACGTAGGTTTGTGGAAGAAAGAATTAGGCTAAGTCAAATATTTTCATCAGAAACATAAGGAAAGGTTAACCAATGTTTTATCTGTATAAATAATTAGGAGTGCATTGAAACACAATTAAATTGCTTATAAAGTTGATTTATAAAATTACAGTGTGTGCTATTGAGTGTACTTATGTATGTATTAGGATATTTTGGCTTCAAAAATGCTTTTGTATCAATGCAAACCGGTTGCTGTATGTATTAAATGATTGGTTCTCTTTCTTATTCTTAAGACTGTCCATTTTCTGACTGCTTCGCAAAAAGTGTACGAAAAACCTACTTGACTTAAATGAGTTTTCTAGTCTGAATATTCTCAAAATCTATTGTCGTCTCGAACACTCGATTACATGTCTTCCCCAGTTCAGGAAGACATACAGATAGGGATGCTAACACACCTTGTTGGGTGCTGAAGGATTTTCACCAATGGAACTCTCGATGTAGATGCGTTCTTCGTCGCTGATGGTTGGATGCAAACAAGGACGTTCGAAGGCATTGAAATACCACATAAACGACCAACATATACCTATAGTACCTGAGAGTGGAAGCAAGAAAAATATATAACAGAGTGCATTTTTAGGAAAAAACTGTAAATTTCTATTACATTTTTTACAAATGCTTTTATAATATTTGTCGCGGAAGTATTCCTGGATCTTTTCCATATATTTCTTTAAATAAATAGAATGCAGTCAGGGAATTTTATCTTATATAAATATCGGAATCAGTTATACACATATTCTCCTCCATCTTTCAAACCCAATACTGTGTCACATGTATTTTTTAAAGTTTCAGCGGTAAAAGTGTTTGTTAAAACAACGATCTCCCAAGGATCTCCCAATCGGACTATGAGTTTATTTGATGTCAGATTTTCTAAATCTGAGATGCAAATGGTATAGTCTAGTTCTCAGAAAAACATTTTCAATTTTTACTGATGCAGCTTGATATTTTTCAGCGTTTTCGTTGCTCTCTCTCTCTCTCTCTATCTATCTATCTCACTCAATCCACAATCAGCAATTTGGAACATGAAACTTTGCTCGCAGTGAAGTCCATGATTCAAGGGAGCACGAATGTAGAAGAGGAGAAAGACCAACAATATCATGCTTCCAAGATATTCCAACCTCTACCCCGAAACGTTTATCAGTCGCTATACAGCATCGCCTATATGGACCGATAATGGTGGCGCCCTATCATGGAAACCGTATAGCCCCTCGATTTGCGTTTTTCCTCAACTCGACTTAGTCATTTATTTCTTTGAGTAAGATAATCACTTTAACAGTAAACTATATATTATCTCACTATAAAGCTAAAAACCGTCGTACATTTTTATAAGAGCTAAATTGGAATTAATTAGTAAGTCACTAATTAATTTAGGTAATTTTGTTCGTTCATTCGTCAGTTAGTTAGTTGATTAGTTAGGTAGCTAATTAGTTAGGATTTTAGTTATTTAGTTAGTTTATCAGTCAGTTAGGTTTGTTTGTATGTTTATTGATTAGGTAGGTAGTTAGGTAGTTAGGTAGGTAATTGGTTAGTTAGTTTGTTCGTTAGTTAAGTTGGTTTATTATTCAGTTAGATAGTTTGTTTGCAAGTTTATTCGTTATTTAAGTATTTATTTTATTCTTTAGCTATTAGTTATACGTAGTTTGTTTGAACGTTTATTTATTAGTTAGATCGTTAATCAGTTAGACAGTTAGTTTATTCGTTCGTTTGTTAATTATGTCATAAATTAGATAAGTAGGCAATTATTCGGTTCGTTTAATAGTTGGTTTGTTATTTATTCTGTTAGTTCATTAGTTGGTTAGAAATAGCTACTTGGTTATATATAGTTAGTCTGTAAAGTTTAGATCAGTTTTTATACACACAAATAGATAGACAGATTATTCTGTTTTATAATTATAGATATATGTAGAAACAAGATTAAATCTCTATTAAAATCGTGAAAAACTATTAGTCACAGTACTTACCATAAACATAGAAAGGAGACGTCCAACCTAGCCTGTCCGAGAGCAGACCGGAAAAAAACAGACCAAACACCGCACCGGCGTAGGAACCTAAATAAGCGAAAAGAGAAAATGTTATGAATATTCCGAAATGAAGGATAACCACTAATTCAGTGTAGTGGAGAACGTCTTTATCGGATGAATTATGTTCCCACCACTGACGGCCACATGTCTGCAGAAACGGTTCGATTACACCAACAATCAAGAGCCAATTTTGATAAAAAGAATTACAAAGTACATTCACTGAGTAAATAACGGAATATTCAGCGTTGCTAGTTGAAAGTAAAAAATAAAATTGCCCATTAACATTCCAATCCAAAAGAGCTTTCTGCCTTGCTTGCTTTGCTCTACAGGTAATTGTTACCACTCAAAGTCTAGCTAGAAAAAAACAAACCAAGCACTAAATACCACAACAAATACCTACAGCAGCCCATCCACACTTGGCCGCAACGATGCAATCCACCCATCCACAAAGCCACCACCAGGTACCTCCCACTGGAAAAAACCAATTAGAGGTCCCTGGTAAGGTCATGCAACCCCTGCCTGTCTTGCGCAATATGCCAAGTGTGTGGGTTTTTATGTTGAATTTTAGTTTATTTGTAATTCCCTGAGTTGATGTGCTATTTAAACAAAAAATCTGATACAATTGAATAAATTGCGAAAGAACACCCAGTGGCGTACGAAACAGTTCTGCAGATAATTTAATCATGGAATTTATCATTTTCGTCAAGAAACAATGCAGTCCAAAGAAAGCTTTACTTTATTAAAAACCAGTCCCTTAATTATTAATGTCTTTAAAAGTTGAAAGCCGACCGGTAACGCTGGTGCATTATGACAAAGGAGTCTGACTTCAGTATTGATTAAATTAATTGCTTTTAGCGATGTGAAGAAGTTTTCGGCAGAGTCCATGTACCTCTTTGTGTACGCCTTAGGAAAAAATGTTTTCAACTGAAAACATCTCTAGGTATAGCTTTCTATAAGTTAGGTCTATATCAACCAGTGTTATTTGATTTGACTGGTAAAATTATAGCTGCTCAAATTTATTATAGTTTCTTGAACATTTTAAACATAATTTCCAATAGAAAAATTAACAAGTGATTAATAACAATTGGTCTTAGAAGACAAGATGACTTTGAAAAGTAAAAAAAATGAGAAGTAGAAATAATTGCTGGTAATGTGGAGCTGAATAAAACGCGCTAATTGGGTAGAGAATTCTTTAATCAGAGGAGGTTCTTATAAATAACATAAAAACGTAAAAATAAATTACTGTGTCGTGAGTCTAAAACGTGAAAAATGACTCTAATTTGCGTTATTCTATATTTTACAAATATTAACAATAAACAATTAAATCTGCTTATTCATTTTCAGTGTTTTTTAGCAAAGCAAATAAAGAGACGCTGTTTAGGTTATGTTACAATAACAATTTTACTCTTTAATTATTTTTACAGATTATTCCACATAGTTTCGTCATAATGTTTTCAAAGTAGCTTTGCTCTAAAGTAACTGAAAATGTCTGCCTATAAAATTAATCAATACCTAATAATGCTGGCTATATGAGAAATTAGAATTTCTGCATCAGCCAACAGCTTAATTTCGGCGATTATGATAGAGGTGTGTGAGAGTGCTCTATGTCCATTTCTGCACCAACATTCCTATCCCGATAAGCCAATATGCGGAATGTAGAAACTTTTGCTTTTCAGGCTACATTCCGTAAAGTTTGCCAATATAGGACATTTTCAAATCATTCAAACCTATATTAGTTCTATAACTAAAGCTCTCATTTGCATTTATGTACAGTATGTAAAGTCTGATTTAATAAGAACAAATCTTAGAACGTTCTTACTGTCGTTTGTCCTGCAGACAATGTTTATAAATTTTGTTTACCCACATTCACAAACTTTCTTATTTTCCTTTTTCCTTTAAAAGATTAAAACAGTTCAACTGAAAGAGATAACTACAGTACTCGAGTGGACGAAGATGTCCTCAGGTCCAATTGTGTTGGTAACCTTCACCAATTCCGCATTTTGTGCACTAGCCACGACAACTTTGCCCTAATCCCCTTCTCCACATACGTCGTTGGCTAACAATAATTACCATTTTTTGTTTGTTTGTATGTGTTTTTTTGTCTGTTTATACACCATTTTTAAAATCTTCATGAAATGTTTATGTTGCATAAGCAAATAACGGTCGTATTAAATGTTCAACCTCAGAGAGAAATAAAATTTTCGCTACTGCAATTCTAAAACAAAGATATTTCCAGAAAAACATGTGTTTTCAAATATTGCCAGTATTGGCAGGGCAGTCTAATTTACTGTAAACCCGAATAGTCTCTGTTGGCTGCCATCCAACTACACAAGGCTCAGACTGCCCAATCAGATATCTGCGATACAACACGTTATAGTCAGGTGCAGCCGGTTCGGCAGACTCTTCGCACCATCTCAGAGAGATAGCCCAGGGATCGTCTGTGCGTCGAGGTACGAGCGGCGACCTAGCTGAAATTCCGCGAAGTGAGAAGAGGTCAAATGAGGACCAGGCTCTGCAGGAATTAACGACCACCTCTCATTGATGTATAAAATATTCCATGATATTATGAAATGTACTGTAATACTGTTACCAGAACAGCGTCAAGGACGACCAAGGAGCGCCTACAACCATCATTTTATATTGCCTTTTTGTTCATCAGAGGACACATAATTTGGTCTTCTTGAATAAGATATAAAAGCCCAATCCTCCCGAAAGAAATAGAGAAAAGGGATTGAGAAAAAAGGTAAAGAAAGAGAGGGGTATAGGAAGAGGGGATGAAATGAAGGGAGAAAAGGGAAAAGAGAAGGAAGAGAGAAGAGAGAAAAAATAAAGAAAAGAGAGAAGAGAAGGAAAAGAACGAAAGGAGAAGAAATAAAGGGAAAGGTCAATAAGCATAAGAGCGAAAGAGAGAGAAGAGAAAGATAAGAAATAAGAAAGAAAGAGAGAGAGAGGAGATAAAGGAGACATAGGAGGGTGTGTCCACATGACAACTGGAAGAATAGTGAAAATCGCAGGACGTAGTCCTACATGTTGTAACCAACTATCGCCATAGAGGCACAGTTGACAGCAAAGCAGATTAACTAAGAGATGCCCGTTTGATCCTGGTCGACATTTTCTCTGGCTCTTAAGAGCAACCAAAAATCCAATGTTTTACCTATGGAATGATTCGTGGTAGTACTACTGTAAATCGGTGGGTTGTTTAGTCAGAATAGCGCTGTGTTCAGAATTTGGGTGGTTCATTTGGCGGGTCGTTTTACCCTCTTCGAAGTCACTCGTTTAGCCTGCTTCTATCGACATGATATAGATCGGGGCAATTTGTTTCCGAGAATACGTTAGGTGGAGGTATGGCAGAAGAGAATCGAAGTAGAGAGAGATGAGAAGCATCTTACCACAGAAAGCGATAGTGGCCAAACGTGATCGCTCCATCGGAGGTGCCCAGTAGCGCCAGATCCCGTGACACGCTGGATACGTTGTGCCCTGCCGGTGAGTTGTGGTGGTTGTGGGAAGGGGGGGGGGGTTAGGGGAGAGAACAATAATGAGTCGTGGAGAAGCAGCAATATAATTTGATTTTTCGCTATGAACGTCCGCCACGTCACATCTAATTTTAATCAATTATAGATTCGAGATAAATCGGTCCCAATCTCGCCTCCAATGCCTAGCGCTCCGAAGAAGACAAGCGGAGCGTGGCACTTAAAACCGGTCAGAGGGCGTTTGTTTTATTTCTCATTTCTGAAAGGATTTTCGCTTTGGGGTGCCACGTTCCCTATCTAGTTCTCTTTCAATCTCTCGCTCGCTCACCACACTCCTGTTTCGAGAGGGAGTTTGGCTGTCGGTTTGAACACATATCAGCGCTGGCGGCGTCAAAGATTTCATTCACTTTTGAGATAAAGCCAAAGAGAGAGAGACTCACTCAGACAGGACACAGAAATCGATATTGGTGGTGTGTACGGCTGATCACCTTTGAAAGTCAACACGAATTTCCACCCAATGATCAATTTGATCTGCTTGGAGAGGCACATGTGCCAGCACTACAGACTACCCCGACGAGAAAATATTAGCTTTTCCAGCTTCTGAAAATTACACCCAATTACTTGACATGGGAAGTGCCACAGAACGAATCTGCCGTCGCTACCTACTCTAGCAGATAAAAACGCTCTTTGCTCCCGCCTGGCATGTTTCCAACAGAGCGCGGAGTTGGCAATCGATTCCTGCCCGAATAAAAAATAATTCCACATATTGACACTATAGGTGAACTGTTATAAATCAACATGACCGAAATTCATGCTAATTTTAAACAAGTTTATAATTCAATTATTTGCTATATTGAATTCGTTTAGAAAACAATTCAGCTACGAATCTTATCCGCACTACAAATATCAAATTCCGGTGCGCCATCATGATTCACGGCCTGGGGTTACAGGTAGTTTGACACATCCATAGGTCCTTTTGAAGAATTCTTGCTGTTCCTATTCCCCATTTTACTGAGTTATCTCTTCAAATATTATTATCATTCAGATAGAATATTTATACTACTATTGTAGTAGTATACAATGAGACTTTTCCAGAAATGGCATGTTCGACAAGTTATCCACTAGCAGACCGGTTTCGCTGTTATTATAATTACATCTTAACTGTTACCCACTGATTATCAGTGGAGTCATATTCTTGAGCTTTGGTATAAAAACAAGTTTCCTCAATTTCCTCAAATCGCCTGTACCTGTCTGAGGATTCTGGCGGTTCTGATGTTCTGGTAACTATTCCGATCTCCTTCAATCTATGCTTTTGATGTTGTTCCTATAGCGTCTCTTTTGTTCCACAGATTTTTGTTAAGTTTTAATACTTCAAAACCTTTCTTTCTTTTTTTGTGTCAACTTTGGTATTGTATGGGACAGCAGAGTCTATATTTTGGCATTTGATTTTTATCCACTATAACGATATATGGGGCCTTCTTGATTCAATAAGGTGGTGGTCTATTTGTATTGAAAAGACCCGCACGATTGCCTGTTTTTTGTTATCCCATATACATCTTGCGGCTCATGGTTACACTATTTTTTATTTTGTTTCAAAACTATATTTCTTGTGTACATCTCCCAATGTGTTATTACTATTAATACGATTAGTAGTATTATTGACATAATTAGGTTGATCTAGCTAGATTATTAAAAAAATAAAAAAAATGGTGAAGGAGAAAATTTATGAATACTCAGGGTATACAGTTAAGTATGTTGTGCTGTATATAGAATATAATGACTTCTTAGGCTATTCGTCCGCCGTAAAATGCTTTCAAAAAGTCGAAAATTCATCGGCACCTGCTATAGGATTGCTTCTTCAAATCGTTTTCCACTCGCGTTTGTCAATCCGATTTTCAAAAAAGGAACCCATAATCGATATGAGGAGAAACAATTTACTAATGACTTGGGCATCATTGGTTGTCGCGGGAGGAATGACTGACTGAATGAGAGGTGGAAAGAGGGGGCATTATTCTCCCCTAAAGCAGGCACCCGCGTTATCATGGCAAACTGATTTATTTATTCACCAGTGCTTGTATAGGCCATACAGGAGGGTATACAGTGGGGGCGGGGGATGGCGACACAATATAGGGAAAAGATCACAGTGTGTAAAAATACAAACGCTGTCTAATATATGGACGGGAGCGAGTTTAGATCACTTAGCCCAATTAGATGTGAAATATGGTCGACGCGGAGAGCTACCGATTTGTTTGTTGTCAGAGTGAGAAAACGTCAAAGGAGAGATATAATTGGGGGCTAATGCAATTTTCTTTGATTTATACTTCGTACTACTCGTACTACTCTCACTATATAAACTACAATTAGACAATTATTCACAGGATTAAACCATTGCTACACGCATAATAAGATCGTCGGACTGCTTGCTTGGTTTTGATGATATTCGCGTGTTTAATGACAGATCGAAATATCTTGTAGGTGAAATAGAATAGGAGGGCTTTATCTTCGCATTGTTTGCAATATTCGTCGCCTAACTCAGAGAAAGAAATGAGAGACACCATACTAATTTAAATTGATTTTTAGAGTATACTAAAATACTTTTTTTGAATCAGCGGGATAAAACCCTAGGTGTTTTACCCCGCTGGAGTATTCGAAATTTACAGTGTTTTATACTAGCGGGGTAAAACACCGCAGGGTTTTATCCCGCTGATTCAATTCTTCTCCAATACGCAATCCTCCAAAATATGCTACGATTGCAATTACTTTTGTAA
>JAUYWV010068894.1:0-24255 GCA_032274565.1 Nematoplana nigrocapitula | reverse complement strand
CCCTCTTTCCATTCCTCTCTCTTTTATCTCTCACCCTTTTCCCACTTCTCTGTCTATTATCCCTCACCCTCTTTCTACTTCTCTATATTTTATCTCTCACCCTCTTTATATTTCTCTATATTTTATCTCTCACCCTCTTTCTACTTCTCTATATTTTATCTCTCACCCTCTTTATACTTCTCTCTCTCACCCTCTTTCTACTTCTCTCTTTTATCCCTCACCATCTTTCTACTTCTCTCTCTCCCGTGCCCTTTTCTCTCTTCCCTCTCTTACCCCTATCTCGTTTCTCTCCTCTGCCTCTTTTATTTCTTTCTATCCTTCCCCCCCCCTCTCTCTCTTATTTTTACTCACACATCACTTTACCGGGATTTACGATATCTACAAAAAAGGTCGCTCCTAAGATGAACGATGCGATGGCGTGGTCAAAGAGATCAATAATGGTCGAGACGTCACTGGCGTGCAGTGTCACGAGAACAGGGCTGGCGTGTGAACAAAAGGCGTGCAGATGGGGTCAGAGGTTAGCAAGCAAGAAATGACAAACACAGTGAGATTAAAAGCGACATGCAGTAAACGAGGACATGTCTTTGCAAGGTGCGGGCCGTTTACCGTAGAGGAATCTGAATATCGAATAGGAATCCACACCGATATTGGTGAGGGCTTCTTTGACCCGATATTTGATTGGGCTGCCCTCTGTAATAACATATATGCTATGTACTGCACTGAATAGAGTGCTAGAGTAGAGGATCACACATGTGATAGGGAATCCCTATCCGCCAACGCTTTCCAACTCATAATGATTTTCCAACAGACGCGTTAGCTGATGATTGGATAGCTTTTGCGAAATCAATAAGTAACGAAATTCCGCACCAATTTTAGCTCAACCGTTCTTAGTAAAAAATCAATATCCTAATCGCGTCTACTTACTTTATACTGCTATATAGGTTTTCATAATTGACTATAATTAGTCACTTCCAGTCTAAAAATAACTTTTAAACCATCGACTCTGATTGGTAGTTGCGTGTGCGTCATCAGGTGGGAAATCTTATCCAGGTCAGCCTTACCGTTCACAGAATATCCAATTTGTAAAACCGCGTATCGACGCGCTGCCCTTCTTGATCGTGACAGAATATTTGACTGCCACGAACAAGATGGTGATTTTGTTGGGTTGGCTCAGAGTTTGAGTTTTCCTCAGTGGACAGGGCGGAGAATTGTTGCACGTTTCGAGACTACGGGAGAAAGGACCCCTTCCCAACGTCTTGTTTCAGTTTCTCTTAAGGAGCAGTGATTCCCCGCAGTTACAGGGACTAATGTTGATGCACTGGCGAATTTGATCTATAACAATTCACTTTTCAAATTCAATGGAGTAATTGATTAAATAATACAGTATATACTGTACAGTATATTCATACAGGTTAAAACAAGTGAAACAATAAGATAGGTCATCTTACATTACTTAACAGCTAAGGTATGCCCTGACAGTGAGGAACTCGCCAACCCATTTGGTTCGCAAGTCACTTATTCTCTTCCGATCCAAACGAGCGGATTTTACGGTAGGCGAAAGCGACACAAGCAACCGGGGTCCCACACAAGTATCCTCGTTTAACCGCTGCATAATTTAAATAGCTGGATTCAAGGGCACTTGTTAACAATTTTGCCGCCCTTAACCCAGACTTTGAATCTGCCACTGGACCAAGAAGCGTGCTGCGTCGGTACGCCGTTTTACAATTTCAATTGAGATTTTTACAAATTGAATTTCGGGAACGGCAAGGTAGAACTGTCTGGGAATTCCCACCTGATGACGCACGCGCAACCACCAATCAGAGTAGACGCTGTAGCTACTCAATTTTAGAATAGAAATGACTATTCATGGCGTTAACAATTTAAATGGAGTTTTTCTAAACATTCAATTGGAAAAACCTATATTTGCATAACCGCGACCGAGTCACAAATAGCATCCTAAAAAGTTGAGATCCACTTGTTTGCCAATTTCATGGAATAGCTTTAGTAAATGGCGCAGCATGCAAAAAAACAAAATGGCGGCCAAAATTCTGGTTTAACGGAAATATCTCTAATATTATCGATATTTTGTATAGCAATATGCTTTGCTGAAATGTGCATAACACTATTGTACATGTTTTGTATAAGTATCAGCTTGATAGGGCAGATATTTGATTCCACAGAGCCAAACAAATACGATTCAAATGGCCAAATGGGTCGAAATTCAAAGTGTAACTACAATACCGACAGTAAAACTATCGATATTTTCTATAGCAAATATGCTTTGATAACATGTGTATAATATATTAAAGTATCATCGTTTTAGAAATATTGCAGTTAAACCTTGAATTTTGACCAGTTTGCCGTTTTGGATAGTATTAATTTGACTCTGTAAGGTTCAATATTTATCCTATCAAGATGAAACTTTCACAGTAAAATAGTCTTATGGACATTTTAACAAGGCATTTTGCAATTTGAGTTAAACCTTGAAATTGGTGCCGCCATTTTGTTTTTGCATGGCCGCTATGCATTAAAGCTATTCGACGAAGTTGGCAGACAACTTCTCAAGTCGGGACCTGCCAAGAAGGCAGCGCACTAGATGGTGACGATGATATTTGCTCGGTTATCCAAGGAGAAATTAAAATCTGTCTGCCTCCTACATACCCGTGGTAGACAATTTTCTTTCTTCTTTCCCAGTAGACTTATTCGCACCCTGGTTCGTTTCATGTTCCAGATATTTCACCAAGTGCGACCAGAGAGCCGATTTACCCTGAAACCAAAGAGTAAACTCAAATGATATATAACCCATTGCAACACAAAAATCCTAAATTCTGAAACAAGCCGTTTCGAGATATTTTGTATTAACAGCAAAATAATTTATTATATTACTTAAATTATAAGCTAGTAGCATGCAAAGATTAGTAAGTTGTATTTTTGAAAAATTCTCATAACCCTTATAATAAGTTATTGGTGAGAAAAACAACTGATATCAACGGACAACCCTTGCAATATTTCCAGAAGAAATACGATGTGTAGTACCAGAGTTTGACATTTTTCAAATTAAAACGCTGATTAAATATTTCTCGCAGTAGTAAGGAATGAGCACCCCTGGATCACCGCAGCCCACAGCATAATGAAGTAGAGTGATACCTACCTGTCCGCTCATGTGTTTCGCCGACAGTCCATGGGACCAGATTCTCTCGAGAAGATCGCACAATCCAGTTACTAGGGTGTTCTCCTCTACCCCAGATACGGACAGATCTCCGTGGCCCAGCTCGATCGCCTCTTGTCCCATTTTGTCCACTACCATTCTCTTCGTCTGCAATCAGACAGAGCGAATACTCCGATTGAGAATATAGAAACTGTGCACTTTATAGTACTGCGCGGAGTGACCCACCTTGGCTTTGCACTCTTTGAGCAGAGTGTCCACAAATCGCCAGTTGGTCTGCGCCATCACAGATGGTGCCATATCGGAGAGGTTTGGCTGGCGTGTCTGGCGACGTGCCTCTTGGAGATATTTCTGCAAAATAAAACAGTAAACGAGATTACAATTCACCGTAGCTACCACGACTAATAAAAGCTCTGATTCAGAATTCTACAATAACAGCAAAATCGACTATACGAAGACTAAAACGAAAAGCCCAGCTACGACGATTTTAACAAAGGTTTAGACGAAGTTGAAATCAGAAAAAAAGCAACGGTCATGCAAAAACGTCATTGACTCGCACGTGGCTCGGAGAGGCCTTTCGTTTGTGTCTTCCTTAAAATACTCATAAACACACCCAAAGCAACACAAGTGCGCAACAAACACTATCTTCTAGGTATGTGCCCGAGTGCTCGAGGGGTTTGCGATTGTGTAAATAAACTAAGAACCACCAAAAAAGCAAACTATTCTAGAATGAGCAGTAGGAGAAATACAAAGTTCAGGGAGGTGTATGGAATCTGAGGGGAGGTTGAGGGGCAGAGTTTCTCCCAATGTCATCTTAAGCGGCGAGCCCCCTGCTAAGGCGAAGCTGGTATGTCGTGCACATCATCCTCAATAGTTTGCTCTATCGGATAACTTCGACTCCTAGTACCTTTTGCCTGTATGAGTCAATCTTCTAGCACCAGTCCTGTGCTGATCTCATGATCCAGCTCTTGCGAATAAGGACACTTCACCTAAATACAACAATTGTCTTCGGGAGAGGTTGTGGATTTCACCTTGCTTGTCTACTCACTCAGCGATGTCCAATCGACCAACACTTTCTCTTGCTGTCTTTGTGGTTAAGCGTGCCAAACAGATTTTCTATTTTAACTGATATAGCTAGTCGACACAACCAATTTATGCGAAACATCCCCTTCACTTGTGTTTGGTAGAATTACTGTAGCGCCGTCTAAAGATTTGGACCCCGCCGCCTGGCTACAGCAACACTTTAAAAGAAACACTGGTGGGGGAGGGGTGATATTCGCCTACTACTAAAATGCAAAGCAATATGAAGGTGCGGTTGAACAAAACAACACTTACTATCCACAATTTGGCTTGACCATCCGACACCTAAATAGATGACAGACGAGAGAAAACACACATAAACAATCACCCACCAGAATTAAATGGCAATAAAAGCAGTTAGAAATCGATTTTCCTCTACCTCGGTGCAGTCTAATATTAAGATGTCATTTTGTTTGACTAGATTGATCAGCCGAATGAATGTACAACTAGCAAAAGACTACTGAGCATTTCAGCCAGACAACAGAATTGGACGGTGAAGAGTTTGGTGGAGAAAAAGCCCGATGGAAATGGTTTATGAATTGACATGGACACCGCGTAGCCAAATTTTGTTCTATATTGTGTGCGCCACCGATTTTTAATCAAATTTTGAAGGTTAGAAACCGAAAATGATAGGACCGGTAGAAGTTAAGGGGCCTATGAAGCCGCCTTCTCGTGGCGAGGCTGGTCTGCTACGGCAGTATTTCCGAGAACTTCTCTTTAATCTGAGAGGTCGGGGCGCTGACGTGTCCCCTCGACCGAGAAATACAACAACAAAGTTTATTGTCGCTCGATGAGTTACACTTTTTGATGATCAATCTAGTGAATGAAATACATATCCGTTAGTATCATTTAAAGCGATATTAATCCCTATAATAGTAGAAATGCCAGGGCAGTGTTAAAAATGTCAGTTGATTAACTTAGTTACAAAGTTCAGTACATCGGTTACCAATACTACTAAGAACATTTGGCAGTAGTCTACCTCGCGATCTTCGGGTTTTTCTGAAATTTTTAGATGCTGGCATCGCTGCTGCTGGCGCTCCTTCCTGCGCATTCTGGCCACCTGCTGATTGGGTACTGAGGCGGCCATGTTTGTGGGGCGTTGGCTGAGGATCGCCGCCTGGAGCGAGGGGAACTGACCGCGCACGTGACCTCTCTGCTGCTGCTTTTGTTGTTGAGGACTGGAATTAGCGGTAGCACTCCAGCTGGGGACTCCGGTAGTGGTCTGGACCTCGTGCGGTCGAGTTGTGATGTAAATTGTATCCGGATCGGCCAAACGATTCAATTGGTTCTCTGTTGAGCACAAACAATCATTGCTACACCTAGCAGTGTTCTGCTTTTGCTAGCTTCTACTGATTTCTGTTGAAAATATCATGTCGCTGTTGCTAACTTTTGGCTCTAATGCTTCATCATATTAATTTACCCTTATTGTTTCTGTACTTTCTCTGCAAAGGGGGCATGTTAATAAAGAAAGAAAGAAAAAAAGAAAGAGAGATAGGAGGACAGACGAGGGGAGAAAAACTGGAGAAAACACGGGAGAGAAGAGGGGAGAAAACTGGAGAAAAGAAGGTATAAACTTGATAAAACAAGGGAGAAAGAAGAGAGTGAAATAAGAGAGAGAGAGCGAGAAACGATAGGATGTCCTAGACCATATGACATAGGGAAGGAGGCACTTTGCCTGCAGGGGCAGGACACCCAAGTCACAAAGCGGCTGTATAAGGTCGACTATAGGCAACTCACCTAATTCCCGGTTGTAATAGGTGGCCTGCATGTGGGATTTGGAGGCCCGGAATTGTCCGCCACCCCCACTGGCCTCCATAGCCAACTGCTGCTGGTGTTTGGCACGCAGTCGCTGCTCGAATATGACTAGCACGGGATCAGGATCTTCCCAGGTCGACAGCAGCTTCATATCGGTGAAATTGGTGAACATTTGGGTTTCCAGAAATGCGCTGAGGAAGGGGAGACTAGTCTCGGGCTGGTCGCTGAGGAAGGCGGCCTTGTCGAAGGTCTGCACGGCCTCCTTTTGGGCCAAATAGGTGGACATTTCGGCGGCTTTAGTCCGGATGAGGAAGGTCTCGTAGTCGTACATGATGTTGACAAAGTGATCCAGGAAGATCTCCCGGATAGCGTTGTTCATCTTCAGTGTATAGACGTACAACTGCATTTCCTAAAAACAAAATGCCAGATGTTGTTGTTAGATATTTTTTATAAAAATCATGTGGCATATGTATACTACTCTAAAGTAGCATACTACTGCTCAAATGAACATTATGGATAAATTTAAAAAAAAAAAATCATTGATATTAATTAACATTAGGAAAAATATCAAAGAAAAAATAACAATAGGACAATTATAAACAAAGCAAAGCAAATATAATTAAAATCATAAAACGGAATAAAAGCGATGAATAATCAATAAGCCCAAAACACAACGATAGTGTGAAAATTAGGACAAATCAAAGTCCGACAGTGTTGTCAAGGGGCACGAACACATGATTTGTATGAACTTGCGAGGTGTAATTTGAAGAAATCTGCACCCCTTGACAACTCGGTTAGCAGGCATGTGTCATAGGGTGGGGGTCAGGGTCGGGTAGGTGCTACAGACCGTTTGTGCCGAGCCGCCCGGGGAGACAGCACCATCGAGACTGGTCCCGGTCAGGCTCATCTTGGTGTCCAACGAGTGGGAGAGGTCGTCCAGGGAAACCCCGGCCTCCCTCGCCAGCTGAGCCATCCGATTGAAGGTGTCGCTCCGTTGGAGAATGTTGAGGCTGGTAGTGGAGGCCGCCGACACCGTCGGTGGGAGGGAAGCGTTGGGTCGGCGCCATGGAGCTGCTCGTGGACCTCCGCCGCCGCTCATTGCCCCAGCTTCTCCTCCTCCGCTAGCTGCACCACTCTCCAGTAGACCAGGTGATACATTGGCAGGCACCGACGCTTTGGAGGGCAGTGGTGTCGAAGTCGCCTGGTGATGGTGGTGGGGCAGTGGACAGTTGAGAAACTACTTGCCAACTCTACGACGGGAATACGCTAGGGTTGCTGCTTCCTTTTCGTCCATACTAATTCCTTCTTCCAATCAACGCCATGCTTTTCCATCTTCGTCTACTACCCAGACTCGTGCATGTCCTCTTTTTTCCCTGAAATATATGGACCTTCTACTCCACCTTGAATATTTGGATCTTATTCATCTACTTGAACATCTGGACCTTCTTAAAAATCAAGTCCTTTTTTATCTTCTCCTTCAACATCTGGCCCTTTTTTCTCTTCGTCTCCTTCAACATCTGGTCCTTCTCTATTTTCTCTTTCTAGTGCTTCCCCTTCTTAGTATAGTCCTTCGAAATCATACACAATTCATTTTTCTCCTGGTCTTCTTTATAGGGTTCCCCCGCTTTTTTCAGAATCAAATTCCCTTATTTCTCCCTGATTTTCCTCCGATTTTCCCTGATATTTATATATACTAAATAAGTGCATATTAGGTTTCCCAAAGGAATAAAAAAGAAAATGACAACAGATAATGCTATAGAATCACAGAAACAAATATTGTATACATTGTTTTAGCGAACGAATTTTTTTTTTACTTTCTTTAGATAAGTGTAAAATTGATATTAAAAAATGAAAAAATAAAGCCATTTAGTTTTCCCTGATTTTCCAAAAAAATAATGGTGAAATTTCAAGATTTTCACTCCTATTTTCATTTTCCCTGATGCGGGGGAATCCTGTCTTTACCTCTTAGCCCTTTCTACAGTTCTTCTTGTTTTCTTTCTTTCCGCATCCTACTCTGCATTCTTCTAGTCATCACAGAAAATGTCTTTCAACGCTTCACAGTTGTCTATAAAATTCGACCGAGGCACCGTAATACGCTCAAGCAATGTGTCGGTACGTGTTCCAGTATACCATGATATTTAACATCGTACAACATTTGGAACTCTTCTCTAAGGATGCCTGTCGTTTGCTAGATTTTTCGAGATAACAAAAGGTTTCAACCAAAATTTCATCCAACATAAAAGGTAGAGCAGATGCACAATGTTTAGCAGAAGTGATGGATGGGATGGCACATATAGGCTTCTACATGAATCTGGTCATTATGTGTCTTTAGACGAGCATATTACACTCCATTAAGCCTGCCAATCATCACATTTGCGCTAAAAAATAGACAATTCTTCATAGCACTCCCGCGTTTAAACAGTTCACTCTTGACAAGATCGACAGTATTTGCACTTTCTTTCAGAATTGACAGAGAAAGAGCGTCCTGCCTTACCTCATGGTGCACCTGGTCCAACAGTCCGCCCAGTCCAGAGTCCGTGTCGCAACTCCGCGATCGCTCCAACCCCTTACCACAACACAGCTGCTGCTCCACAACCTCCTCTCCGCCATCTCCATTGCTCCGCTCCCCCACGTCACCATCGCAGCCCGACAGCTCAGCGGAGGGATCAGCCGAGCTGGTCCTCGCCTCTCCGCTGCTGTCCAGCAGGTTGGGCATCGAAGGGCAGGTGTAGCGAACCAGGGCCTCGGTGATCTCCTGGCGGAGGTCTGTGGCGTTGGGAAAGTTGGGGACGTCGTCCGACGTGACCACAGTCTGCTCGTCGATGTGCACGTAGCAGACGTTCGCCTAAAACAGGCAAAAACACAAATTTCATATATTTACTACTATAAGTAGAAGGTTGTATAATTATTGAAAATTATGGTACATAAAAAAGTAAATCATTTTATTACTGTATATATACGAATTATCAAGACTTTTCCAGGATTTTGTATAAAACTAGCGGAGGTACCCGGCTTCGCTCGGGGGATACATACGGCAATAAATATCAGGAAACAACCAAAAAATAGTATGATGATTCAGTAGGAAAATACTTTCTTTGCATCAAATCGGGGTCATCCCAAGGGGGCTAATTGGCTTAAAACCACAGTAGAAGTGAACTCTTGAAATGTAACCAATTTTACTTATAAATTCTGTGGTATACTACTCTAAAATATATTAGTAGTATGTTTTTTAAATATCACCTGTTTTACCTGGTTATTAATTATGTACTTTCAATGGGCATATGTTACTCCCAGTGAAATGCCGGTTAATTTGAGACCCTTTACAACCCTCTGCCATGTTCCGTTCTCGAGTTATACGCGTATAGAAGGACATGGCGACAGATCTTCACAAATACAGTTATAGATGATCGCGTGTATTCAATCTTGAAAACGAGTAATGTCAAATGGCAACAGATGCAATAATCTTAAGGGTTACAGTATCCAATTCTCTACCCTAAGCCGAACTTCTCAGTGCTATCAGATTTAACTATCAGCATGTGCTGCGCCTTATCCTCCGCCTACTCAAGTTGGGTTGCTTGTGCATCCACTTCTTTTCTTTTCATAAAAAATAAACATAATAAATTATACTTGCATACGATTTTTTATGAAATTATTCTGAAAATTTTGGATTTATACGAAGGACACAGAGAAGAGCCCAAACATTATATTCCGACATGTTTCCTTGATACACAATCTACATCATCAGGAAATGATAGATAACAGGCAGAGTTCATTAAAACAAATAAATTGAGAAAATAGGAACTACCAGCATTTGCTCAACTGCTATTTAATGTACAAAGCTTCAAGAACACAAGAGTTGGAATTCACTCGTAGCACAGCCAATGATGGAAAACCTGTCACTGGTGGGAAGTCACTCTGCAGTCATAACAGCCACGCAGATGGGAAGCGATGGGTCCATTCTTTGAGTGCTCCGTAATCCTTGTCCCCAGGTATCGTTCGGTGCGACCGATGTACTGTAGATCTGGTTGTGGTCAACCACACACACGACACTGGATCGAAGAAGTTGAGGAGTGGAGTCTTATGCAGATAAGTAATTCCCAGTCTTCATTGTCGTGAAGGTCACTTACAGACCTTGCGGTCAAGTATCAAAGAGTGAGTAGAACCAAGACAAGATGGTAGCAGGCCGGTGAAAAACTGAGTTAGACTGACTAAATTTAGAATAAAGAAATTTCCAAAGACATTTACTAAAATAAACAAGAATGATAACCATTCAGTTTAAACATTCTCCAGGATTTTCACATTGGTCAATTAAATTTAGTTCCCTGTATTTGAATCAATAAATTTTAAGAGCTCCTGTTTAGGAGCTCCTAACTGCTAAATTTTATGAAACAGGTCCAAGGACGTTACCAGGATACCGCACCAACCCTCCGTAGAGTACTCCTCCCTAGAAGCCCTCAAGTACGTGCTCCATTATCTTCCTCGGGGAAAGAATACAGCCTTACGTAACATCAACTACTATACATAAAATTGGCAATTGATAAGAGATCTCTTGATAATAATCTATTAAAATAAAGCAAATATAGGCAACATCTAAAACATTGATGAAAAATCAAATTCGAAATTCCCCAATCAGAGCAGTGGAAGGCGGTAGTCTCACCTCGCTAGCCAACTGAATGTCGGCATCTTTGGCCTCCTTGATCTTCACCCCCATGATGAAGGGGAGTGGAGCGTCGAGGAAATGTGACGCAGCCAGGGGCAAAATGGGGACGTAGACGTGGGCCCAGGAGAAGGGGAAGAGGAGAGTTGTGATACCCTCGGATATCAGCATCAACAGGCGATAGTCTGCAAGGCAAAATCAGAGCGCCATCTAAGCATAACACCTCGTTCGATATTGATCTGGATTGATACCATACGGGAGTTATTTTTACACTGGAGGAATAGGACACCGTCAGGAGTGTGCCAAACAAAGAAGCAGGCCCCCATGCAGCCGCCTTCTCGTGGCGAGGGTGTCTTACTCCGACAGGCAAAGTGCTGCCATTCCCAGGGATCTCCTACGGTTTCTCTCTATTTTTTATTTTTCCCCTCTCTCTCCCTCTCCCTCCCCCTCTTCACAGACCAGTTCGCTAGAAGACCTTAACCCTGTTCATACCGGGCTATTTAACGCAGCAGGTACCGAGGGGGGGGGGGGCTGATTCGTCCCCCTATTGAAATCTACTTAAGGAGTGTACTATAGTGATGAAAATTGGCACCTACTTAAATCAAAATGATCTACTGATGACTTTGTATATATACTTTTTATAAAAAAGTTACATATATTTTAATTTTTAAAGTACATCGAAAAAAGTGGAATTCTTTTCTTCAATTTTTCAATTTAATCGAAATAATTAACTATATAATAAAGTACTGAGTGCCTGAATATTATAGTGCGTGTTGGGGGTTCATTGTGTATTAGCAATGAAATAGAATTAACTAATATCCACTCCTCAAGAAAACATTTTGTTGTTTTCACTTATAATTAGATGAACTAAAACAATGGGGCTCATCTACTTTAGAGGCCTATAGCAGACCCCCTGTGGGGGTAACAGCGATGAAAATATTATTAAAAGTTGTTAAACATAAAGTTAGGAAAAGTCATGAAAGTTGTAGAGCACGCGATTTTTCAAATAACAATGGCAGCAAAAATAAAACAGGGGGGCCGATTCGCTCACCCCATATAGATTAGGTTTAAACTATAAAATAACGTCGAGGAAATCCTGCGGCTTACTACCATCCGAATCCAAACACTGATTTATGGGCTGAACATTGTGAGGGGTCTAAGATTTTTATCTCCCGCCTAACCAGCCGACTCGTCCAAGTTGTGCTGGTAACCCTCTCCACTCGACGATAACAGCTCGTGTTACCATTTATTTGGCTGTCTCCCTCAAAACCACAACTGCTCTCTTATCCCCAGGCCAGACATGGCAAGAAAAACTAGCTACAAATAAAAAAATATTAACAGTGAAAGCATACTCAGTAGAGTTGCCACAACCTTGCAACGGTGTACAATTAAAACAAGACTTATTTGGACTGCTAATAGTAGAATATAGTGCACCTTTTTAATAATAGAGGTCGCCATAATCTTTTGATCCCTAGAAATAAACTGAGATTTCTCCACCGTACTTCTGATCGGCTACAGAACTGGATGGACGAAGCACAAGCCTCCTTCTCTATATGGGAAAAGTAAGATAGTGTAGACTAGTCAGGTCAATGTCCAATTTGTAGTTCATTGGAGGGCCGAAATGACACTACAACGCAAAGCGAGAGAGAGAGAGAGAGAGAGAGAAAGAAAGAGACAGAGAGAGCCACAGAAAGAAAGAGAGAGAGAGAGAGAGAGAGATCTAGAGAGAGAGATCTAGAGAGAGATCTAGAGAGAGAGAGAGAGAGAGATCTAGAGAGAGAGAGATCTAGAGAGAGAGAGAGATAGATCTAGAGAGAGAGAGAGAGATCTAGAGAGAGAGAGAGATCTAGAGAGATCTATTGAGAGAGATCTAGAGAGAGAGACGGGAGAGAGACGAGAGAGAGAGAGAGAGAGAAAGAGAAAGAGAGAGAGGCCATATAGGTAAGCTACGCGAATGAGAGAAAGAATGCAATCCTCCAGGGATTTACATTAGTAGTGGACTGCTCAATCTGTTCAAAGAGAAATATTTACAATAATCGATCCATCATTAGCAGTTTGTTCCGTTTGCAAATTCAACGCGAGCTTGATATCGTGTAACACTGCCAGTCTCTGCTGTTGACATTTGATCAGCCACTTGAACGCCGAATCACAATTTTACAAGGCAAACCGATTCTAACCCTGTGTGCTAATCATTTATCACATCGTACGCAGGCAGGCGCAGTTCTTCTGAATCTCTAACCTCTCTGTCTACCTCTAGAAAACTTCAGGGGACACGTACCTACCTGCCAGTGAAAAACGACGAACTACCAAACCATACGGAAAGTCTCGGAACGCCAGATAACGCGTGCAAAAATGACACTTATTCCAAGCCAAAATGCGGTGAATGCACGAAGTCTACCGTAAGCGGTGGACTCTATCGACCCTCTTCATCTCATTTTTCATTTTTATCTCAGTCTGACTTGGTCGCATTTCATCAGTGGAAAGACGGGGATGTTCGTATTCATCTCGGTGTCTGATTGCTTGTTTGCTATGTACTGTATGTTGGTTGGTTGGTTGATATTCCCAGGAAACGTCGGTCAGTGTCGATCGGCCATGAACTTCTCCTAGAAGGCTGAACGGGAATTGGCAGTTGTTAGATCGATCGACGCCCCCCTTTACTCGTCTTTAGCCAGCGTTGACGAGGGAGTCTGCTTCTTCATTTCCTCGTATGCCGTAGAGGCTGGGTACCCACTGTAGAGTTGTGGCGGTTTTCGGCCAGATGGTTGAGCATCATCCAGGTGTCTTCCAGCGTTTGGTCCCTCGGTTGACTACGGATGTTCTGCAATTTCTGTAATACTAATCTTGAATCGGTACAGAGGCCAATTTCTGGACCCAAAGGTGTGTCGTTGTTGGATGGGATGGGATCAGGCGGTACCTCCGACAGAGGAGCCGGAGCTTTCTGCAGATACGAGGCCACCGCCACGTGGTCCTCCGTTAGCACAGACGAAGGCGGGACCACCGCCCCGAACGCGCGCAGACGCGGGTTTAGGTGAGCAGGGCATATCTAGATCCAGTGCTCCAGGATCTGCTCATTCTCTCCATAGTATGGACAAGTCGGACTCAAATCCGAGTCTATACGGGCTCGGTACGTTGCTAACACTCTACAGTGCCCGCTCCTGAGTCGCGCAATCAGCGTCTCGGCTTGTCGGGATATGGCCGCCGGTTTGGGCGCAGGCGAGTAAACTCGGCGAGTACGCTCATACACCGGAATTGAATCCTTGGCTTCCATCTTAATGGGAGCTCTAGACGCCCTGAAGGACACCGGGACAGGGTCATGGGACCCATCAACGTTCCGCGAGTGGCCCGTCGCCTCTCTTTCGGCGACTTTATTTCCATGAAGCCCACAATGGCAGGACAACGGTGACTTCCACCCGGATAAAAAGGATCTAACTGCGCCCAATTCTTGGTTGCAGGAGACGTCCCGATGCTCAGAGCAGTTAAGGCTGACCGGCTGTCGGAGATTAGGTACCGCCCACCATGACCCTAGGTCGTCAGTCTGAGTCAATTCAGTGCCAGGCCCAATGCTGTCACCACCCTTCACTCTGCCCCCGAGGGTCAATGAGTCGGCCCTGTCTCGCGACTGCATACCTCGGAAGCCTTGGATTCGCTTGGTCCTCAATTTGGCAAATGTCGATTTCTCTTTCCTGGATAAGCTGAGACAACTCAGTCATGCTATAGGCATTCCACTGAAGGACGAGGTGTGAGCTCCCTTGCGAAGGCCTCTCTCCTGTCAGCCACCTGTTGTGTATTCAGTGGCATGGTACCGCCAGGTTGTGAGTTCCTCACACAGATAGGGCACTGCCCCTGACCGCTCCGAGCCTATCTCAAACACTCTTCCCTGGTTAGTACTGAGCAACTGTAATGATGTCCAAGACAACAAAGTCTTCATATCAGAGGGTTTGCACCACAGACAGGGAATGCCCTGTTTCCATGCGGCTGATGAGCATTCCCGCCCGCGTCAGGTCCCGCCCTGCGCCCAGAAGCTGTATTCCCAGAAATGTGACGAACCGTCCTGATAGGAGATGAGGATTCCACTACCACCATTCCTGTTCAAGTCCGACGCGGACCAGTCTGTCCACACACGTTTCGATACTCCTCCGAAACGACTGGACTTAATTTTCTGAGAATGGCTACTTTTATTCCATAATCTGAGGATTATGTAAAGTGATGGGAAAATCAATAAACTTGAGGAGACGTCCATTTGAAATAAATGACAGATAAACAAATTCCGCAACTGCTATCCTTTAGATAATGGTTTCCTCTTTCAGTGGATATAAAATTGCGTGAATGTATTGTACAATGACTGCGCAAGCGCAAATTTTAAAGTTATCAAGACAATTGTATGAAAAATGTCATGTGCAATGCAAAACTGTTGAAACTAAATCATTTCTCGATAAAATTCTTCGAATGATATAAAATTTCAGCAACTGATATTATTTACACATTACTCGCCTCTTTTTTACATACAATATGGTGGAAGAAGTCAATATTGTCTTATATTTTATGCGTATTTGGGTAGAAAGTCAACTGCTGTACCTATGTCGCTGTTTTTCATCCCTTAATTCACTCATTGTAATATGTTTCTCATTGGAAATTTTCACACCTTGTATACTGTATTTCCTCTGTTTATCTGCATACTTGTACCGCTATTTTTTATTCTTCTTTGTCTCACACATATTTCTACCACTTCTCCTATGAGTAGGCTCAGGAGTTTAACTGATTGTTTGTTAATTAGTTAGTCTCTTTACCATCTTTATATTGTCGTTCTTTCACGTCATTATGTCATATCTACTTGTCCTCCTTACTGCTGCGATTCACATTTATTTAAATAAACACTTTTTATTCATTTATTCATTCATTCATACTATTGGCAAATAAGTGATGTTGTACTCGTACGGTGTACTGTAGTTAGCGATCTGTGTAACGCGCGATAAACGCCGAAATGCTAATCGAATCTTTAAATAATCATGGTTCGATCGGCAAAGTTATTCCCTCATGTCGAAAGCTGATGATGGGGTGTATCGATTTTGCGGCTTATGGTCTATTTGTATACTATTGCTGTTACATACAGTATGTGGAATTTAAATTCTTGCAATTTGTTATAACGATGAAATCTTTCGCAACAGAAGTACTGTACTTTCACAGTGTTAGGCTATATGATAAATGATCAAGACTTGTGTCTAACGGTATAAGCATGACTCCTGATTTGTCGATTAATTTATTGAGAATATATATTATATATGGTATATGGTATACGTACAAAACCATCTGCACATAAGTCTGCGTGCATGGATTTTGATGCATGATAGATTCCTCAAACAAAAATCAACATGAAATATTTTTATATTATTAGAAATGTCAAGAAGGCTGCTACAAACGATGAAAGTTTCACTGCACACAACTTCATTTTTATTGAGCACCATTGATTTTAAATTTTAAAGTCATAAAAATTTGAATGCAGGAAATGACAATTGCTGTGTATTGACTATAGTTTACGCAGAGATAAAGGTATCTTAACATTTATGAAGAGGCCTCTATCCATACTGTAATGGCGCGACACCCAACGATTCAACTAATCAAACAACCACCTCAAAGCCCTGACGTTAATCCCTTGGACCGGGAATTATTTCGATTGATAGCTGATCGTGTAGAGGCGATGGAACCCACCACTCGAGATCTGCTTCACACTGCTGTGACTGATGCATGGAACAATCTCAGACGACGGGATGTCATGAAGTACATGACAGAGCAGACCGAAAGTTCGAAGAACAATCTCAGAATTAGCTGGTGGTAATCGTTTTACTTAAGTATATCATTATATTGTATTTAATTTTTCGACATACATTTTGTCATTTCCTGCATTCAAATTTTTATGACTTTAAAATTTAAAATCAATGATGCTCAAAAAAAATGAAGTTGTGGGCAGTGAAACTTTCATAGTGTGTAGCAGCCTTCTTGACATTTCTAATAATAGAAAAATATTTCATATTGCTTTTCGTTTGAGAGATCTATCATGTCTCAAAGTCCATGCACGCAGACTTTATGGACAGAGGGTTGGTTGCAAACCGGCGTTTCACTGGGGGTAACATAGGCCTATTGAAAATGCATTTTTATAAAACGTTCTGATTGATCCACCTGATTGATTGATTTTTTCATAGAATAATGCTCGGAACTCGCTGCGTTATCACACAAATGAAGTAAGAGAGTTAAAAGTATTGATTTGTAACTCTCAACCAGTCGTGTGTCATTTGCAATCTCGATCATTATTGATGCTTTCTGAATTCTACATACCTGCGTGTAGCGCTCTCTGAAGAGCTGCGCCGAAATTTCATTTTATTAAACACTCGCAGGTGCCATTCTTGATCTTCTGAATTGGTAAGATATCTGTACTGCTTCTGTGCATTCGATTGCATGGGCGTATCTACCATGTACGCACGTACGCACGTGCGTACACTTTGTAAAGTGTGCCCTTCTGAAAATGTAAAAAGGACTAGTAAGAAATGGGTTTTGTTTAAAATAATAAAATACTTTACATGGTCTAATATTTAAAATAAGGTCGATCATGCCAACTGAAATTAGAAATAAATGTAAAAAAGCAATATTGCGTTCACAGTCAGAAACTCACAGAAATGTTTAAAATGTAACTTTTGTTCATAATTAAGTTTTTTAAAGTGCCGATCCTTTTAAAATTATGTGCGTACACTTCATTTTTTCTGGATACGTCCCTGGATTGATTGCGGCTATTGGCCACTGTGCAATTCCTCGCATTTTCACTTTGTCTATAAACATTCATTTTTCCTATGGCAATAGTATTTCTCCAGTTCACAAAAAATATCAAAATTTCCCCGCAACAGTTGTTGCCATTGCATCCCACCCACACATCATGAGACTGAAGATAAATTGCCAAAATATATCTACACCTGCTGCTAAAGTTCCAACTTACTTTTATTCCCGGGCAACTCCCGGTGGTACCCCCTGCTAGTACTTTAATAAACTATTGGATCGTTTAATTATTTCATTTTCTGAAGTCAGTTAATAATGCTTTTTAATATGGAAACAAATCTGCGTAAAAATACGTGAAATATCTTTAACATTTTGTTTTTCAGTTGTGTGTTTATATAATATCTCTGGCTGTTAAAACGAGACCCTTGTTTAAGGTCAGTGAGCCAATCACAGTCAGAATGCGTGCCCTGATGAATCTCATTGGCTAAGGCGTTCGGTGCGAAGGGATATTTTTTCTACCAGAGGGGTCTTCAATTTTTGGCAACAATTTGATTCGAAATACAGACGGACTCTGATAAAAAGCAACCAAGAGCTAAGGTAAAGAGAGCTGCGTCTACTTCTATCGGCAATCACATAGTACACACATACACAGTGGGAGATAGACAGACAGACATACAAAGAGGAGAATGGCACCACTAATCAATGCCACCACCGTTGACAACTACACCTGCACCTCGATCGCCCCATATGAGACAGGCATTCACACCGAGGCGCTCACTTTCCTCATCGCCAGTTTCATCATCTTCATCATCGGAGTGGTCGGCAACGGCTGTCTCATCTATGTGGTCGCTTCCTCCCGACGAATGCGAACCATTCCCAACCTGCTCATCACCAATCTGGCAGCCGGCGACCTCATCTTCCTCCTGGTCCATGTGCCCACGATGGCGCCCAACTATATCATGTCCAGATGGAATGCCGGGGTTTCGCTGTGCAAAGTGGTGCATTTCATCCGATTCACGACGGTCGGGGTCAGCGTGTTTACACTCACCGCCCTGGCGATCGATCGGTAACTATCGATTTTTCACACGAGTTTTGATTATAAAAATAAGAGCTCGTAGAAATATGGCCGCATGTTTTAACTTGTCAAAAAAACTTTTTCTTCAAAGATACGTCAAAATAATAAAACTGTATGAGAATTTTCTACGCAAATTTTCAATTTCTAATGAAACCATCATCGTGCAACAAGGTAGAGATAGCTGTCAGACAAAGATAACTGATTGAATACGATCATCAAAGGTATTATAATAAGTAAAAGGTGGGAACACATTTTTCGAGGCACGAAGATGCAACATTTGATATTGATTGTTTTCAGAGCTGTTTCAACATTCTTGCTAAAAAGGTTCTATCTCTCCCCAAAGTACGACTTACTTATTGGACAGATGAAATCAGTTCTCAATGCAAACGATGATTCCATCAAATTGACGTTTTTCTAACTCAAAAGTCTTTTGCAATATATATTATATGATACTGCTGTTTATAACCATGTATTCTGTATTTTTTCAACTCTATGCTATTCTCGTACATAATAAAAAGTATGAATTGAGGCAAAAGCGTTGCATCGAAAAGCCTCCCAACTTTGATACAGAAAAACTATTTAGAGAGACAACACAGTTTAAAGATAAAATGAAGTTCTAGATCTGAGTTGGTCAATATTTATGTACAACATTTGTTTTGTGATAATGAAACAGAAACAAACTACAAAGTAAAACGCATATCTGGATACCAACGTAATTTTTTACCAATTCAAACAAAACCATTTATTAAAAACAGTAACGTAGCAAGAATAATCGATATAGATTGCTTGTCCTTCATATATGTACACAGCCTTCAACACCAGATAGGCTAAAATCAGTCGTAGCTCTGTCAATGATGGTGAACCTGTACTTCACATTGGCTCGACATCACGAAGAACCGCCAACTGGATCTCGAGGCGATGGCCGCCGATTTCAACCGAGAACTTTCAGACTCGTTTTGTGGAACTTCTATTGAATGAAAGATTCACAATATGAGGGGACCATCTGAGTGCGTGTAGATTGAGTTGGACGAGGACATCGTTGATAAACCGCTGCAATATCGTGAGTCAAAATCGTTGACTACAAAGCTCGAATAGATACCCACTCAGTTTATATTAAAAAGTGGAACCATTCATACTAATCTATCATTTTCGAATTTAACGAAGGATTACTACTCTTGTGACTCATAGACAGCCACTGAAAGCCTATCCTTGTAGGGTTGAAGAATTAATACAAAAAACATTGGTTTGGAGATCAATCGGATTTTGAACTTGTTTTTCGGGTCCACAGCAAAAGAAGCCTGATAAGTCCGTGTGCATACTAGCCGACAGAGATGCGAGGCTACAGTACATGAATGCCTATCTGTCTACTTGATTACGTTGATGCTAAAAGCCGACTCAGACCAATGTGAAATAGCCAGAAAATATATTTTCAACAAATTGATGTAAGTTATATATGTAATTAATATATTTGCTCTAAGAAACTTTAATTCGGTTGGTGTCAAATTTAAATTTAGTTTTTCAACTAGAACCACAAATGCCCGAGGAAATCGCTTTTCATCATAATCAGACATTACGGCACGCTTTCGACATACAGTATATGCTTTACCGACAATTAGGTTTCAACTTGTCAATGGTAATTGTGAAGTCAAATAAATCTTGGAGATCATAGCCAATGATGATGGAATGAAGAAAAATGGTACAATACAAACATAGCGTTATTTTTAAACAAAGTTGTTGACTTGACTCAACTGATAGTGTTGACCTAGTAAGCCTTCGTTTAGTCACTCCTGTAAAGTAACTTAAACGAATTCTCAAGTATTATTTAGTTGATGTGTCTCTGTTGTCGTCGAGGAAGGGGACTGCACCTATATGCATTGGGATACCGCTTCTTGTACTTCTCCCAGAAGCCGGATGCTTTTTCTGGGTATTTCACCAGGTTGCTGAGATCTTTGGCATTCCATTTTTCGGTGAGGTTACTGATTGTCGGGCACTCTAATGTGAGATGGATGTTCCACTGTGTCAGCCTCGAGATTGCATGCTCTGCGTGTGTCAATTTGGCTGATACCGATACACTTGGTGTAGTCACGTAGATCAAGAGAGTGACCTGTTCGGAATCTTCTAAAACTGAGTAACTCTCTTTTTCCAATCTTGCATTCTTTCTTGTCGTTGGGGTCGCCTTTGAGGTACAGATTCTTGCCTCTTTCGTGTGTGGTGTTGGTCTTCCTGTTGATCTTCAGGTATTTTGATTTAGTAACTTCCAGAAGCTATCGTACGCCCGTTTGATGAGAAATTCTCGGAATGTCTGAAACGGAGTGCAATTTCCTAAGTGATCGCTGTTTCTCCTAAACTAGCAATCGGTGAAAGCGGAAATTTTCCACACCCGCGCTTTTAATGGCTGAGAAAAACACCTGTTGTTGGTATTTTTTATATTGAAACATCTGGCGATAAAGTGCCTAGTCTAGCCCTACCCAAGGCGTTGGTAAATATTAAGGCGGACGCAGTAAGACCAAACAAATTACACACACACACACACACACACACACACACACATGCATACATACACACATACAGCACATCCGGTCGGGTGTATAAAGAAATACTACACCGGTTGTTTAATTTAACGGCATTGCGAAACTTCATAATCTGCTGATATCTATCTAACATTACTACCAGTCATAGCGCTGACTTCCAAATATAGGTAGCAAAACTGATTGCATGAAATCTGTTAGATTACCTCAAAAGATACATTTCTGCTCTGCTTGCCTTGTTTATTGTTTTTTTATTCAAAAGTACAATTTTATGTAGAATCATTTCCCTCATTCTTTCATCTCATTTGTTATTCTTGGCGTTTTACTGTTGAAAAAATGACTCAACAACGAGAAACGTTCTATTATCATATAAAGCGTAAAATATAATGTAGATAACTACGAAAATAATAAGACAATAGTTCATGATTTACGAAAATGTATATCTCTTTTTGATAATGTTTTGGAGTGACTCCAAAAAGATAGTATTTTCAAAATGACAAAAAAATAAAATTATTTTATTTATTTTATTACTGAACCATTTTCATGTCTTCTTTCTCATCAGAGCAGATCAGTGAACCTTAAGCAGCTTTTTCATTTGAAAAATCGAACCGCGTCTAAGAAATTTGGTGCAACGGAAAAAGAGGAATGTACGTTAGTGGTCGTAATATAGACGTCACTCGTTCATGAATTGGTTGTGCATGACGAAGCAGAACGAACGGGTTTGCTCCGTATACAATTATAATTGCTGGCTCTCTTGCGTGAATTCTACGTATACTGTAAACTGAAAGTGGATTTCTAGCTCAACTTCATGGATTATGTGACATTAAAATGCATTCACACCCAAAATGGCCTACTTAGTTACTATCGAGCAAATAGAGAAGTTCGTTTTTAATTAACTAATAAAAATATTGCGCTTGTGGGCGTATAGGGACTCTATGAGTTTGATAGATTGTTAGTCTTGAATAAAAAAACAGTGTTTTTATAGATAAGGATCACGTGTTTCGTGAAAGGAATGAAGCCCGGGTCTTTGGTGAATAATCATTTTCATTTCTTTCATTTGTTTAACGTCTGTAAAATCCGTATTTAAAAAATGGAGTTCTGTGGAAAAGATATTATCATTCGCATATGGATTTTATTCATGAGATCTATTCATTGATTTGATATAAGATACAAATGTGAAACGTTCTGTCTGATATAACCATGCTTGGCAATCTTGAACGATCTCCCTTAGGACCAATCAATTTTCTTACTTGTTGTCTAGGACGTTGTGATTCAGCAAACAACCATTCATCATCATTGACAATAACATTAACATAGGTCTCTTGAATGACTCGATTGGTGCATTCTATATGTTGTATATTTTGTTTATTGTGAGTGTATGAGAGTAGTAGGAGTTCAGCAGCCTCGACACACCTAAAACAGTATCAGATGAGTCATCACGTGACGTCGAAAGTAGGTCAGCCAATCAGATGCTGCCACGTCATTGATTACACAAACCAATCAGTAAAAAGATTATCAAATCCAATAAACGAAACCGAAACCAATACTAATCTGATGTTGTTTTAGAAGGATCGAACGCTAGGGAACCCCTACTACATAGGTTGCACCTGATCTAGCTCATATATCTTTTGGAAAATCAATCATTCGAGGTAATTCGATGAACAGACTTTTCGAAATATTTAGATGCAAATAAATGCATGGGAAATAAACTGAAGAAGGGAACATTCTGAATCAAAGTGTAAAACTGCTGAATGTGTTTCGACTATCGTTGCAGTTACTGGGCGAACAACGCCCTTTTCAACTGATTTGTTGCCTGTATTCGATCATATCCTTAACAATTTATTGAATTCTTCTCAGGCCCTTAAGTTGATTTCTCCCAAACATTGACCAAATAAGAATGCACTTTATTGCTGTTATTCCATTTAGTGGTAAAGTGCAACAAAATGATTCATGTGTCCAATCTTATGATCCATAATTATATCTGAATAAACATAGAAACGTAAAACTAATTTAAAATTTATATCTAACAGATTGGTTTATGTTTTAAAATTTATCCAATCAACGAATTAGAATTATCGATCTGCTAAATCTGCCTATCTAAGAAACGCGTATATTCAGACCATAATATACAGTATATGTACATGTTCTGTACAGGGTGTATGCAAAGTCTTTGACGCTAAAGACGTTTGGCACACCCTGTATATAGAAACACATTGAGTTAAAACAGTTTTTCACGAAAAATCAAGTGACGAAAACAAACAACTAACTAAAGTAGAGACAAGAATTGAGAAAATGTGTTAACCCGAAAACTTATATATTATTCATGTAGTCAACATTACAAAGACTTTCGTTATTGTTAAGAGCTCTAAATTGAAGAAAAGAACTGCAAATGGATTTGTCAATACTTTCAGCGCCCATGTCAACAGCCGCAGAGCACGAATATATGCGTGGCATAATGACATTTTTATTGACAGTATACTCAGGCCATTTAGTAGTCAATTTGAGCGTGCAGAAAGTGAGTGTTTACACGGTTACGCGAGTCGCGAGGGACAGTTAATTGTTTTTTCGCCATGAAGTAGAGAATTATAGTCGGTTCATTGGAGACTGCAGTAAAAGTGGAATTTGGCGAGCGCTCTGCCAAAAGAATCCTGACTGTCATCTCTTCAACTCAATCAATGCGTGGCAACTTGCGTTCAGTTTTCCGAACAAGAAGAGAGGAATGAGAAATTGTATACATGTATAAACAATAAAATTGTTAGTTTTTTATCGATACACGCTGAGCATTTTTTTGAGAAAAGATCATTGCGTACAAAACTTAAATATTCAAAAGTAATTGACTAAATTATGGCAACGGTTCTGATGAAACAAAAATTCGGACTTATGTATTTTAAAGAATATGATAAGATTAGATGCAGTGACAACATACTCGTCAAATTAAAGGTATGCAAACATTATGTCAGTAACAGCCAAATTATCGAAAATAAGTATGACTAATCGACTAATTCGATTATAATCGGCACTCGGCAGGATCCTACTCTTCTTCCCTATCGATCGTTTACCTTGAAAACAAAGAATTGTCACCTCGTGTGACACAAACAAGACAAAGGTTAATTCTAAGAAAACCCAGGCCTTTGAGGCATGCTTCAAACTAACGTTTAAAATAAAGTAAAACCACAGTGTAAAAGATTTATTGTAAAAAATTGTAATTAAAACACGAGCTTTCGAGCAACTG
>JAUYWV010068783.1:0-15750 GCA_032274565.1 Nematoplana nigrocapitula | reverse complement strand
ATACATACATACATACATACATACATACATACATACATACATACATACATACATACATACATACATACATACATACCTACATACATACATACATACATACATACATACATACATACATACATACATACTGTACATATACATACAGATTGACTTATATATAAGATACTGATTGATCATATTTTGCACTTCATGGGTACTACTGTATAACCCTGGTGCAGCTTAGCAGGTCTCTCTCTCTCTCTGTCAGTCTGTGCGCTATAGCCAGTATCAATCTTCTCGATTGAATGTCACCAACAAATGGCTTCGGTTGTCATCAATACCCCTTGAGTCTTTTCTAATTACTAGCCAGTTTGTGAAACTGTAAAGGTGTGAAGCTGCTATCACAATTATCACATCTCCACATAATTGATCAATTAAGTTGAACCTTTTGTATTTTGCTGTGAATATACAGCAGTGTTAGTAACTGTTCAACCGTACAAGTCCATATAATTGCCAATTTGAAAATATATATTTGCATATGAGCGTACTGTTCGTTTGGGAGTTACGAAATTCTCTTGTACGAAAAGGTTTGGTGGATCGTCGACCGGTTTTTTTCTGAAGAATTCTCTTTCATGATTAGGCTAGCTAATTACAGCATAACCGGACTTCTCATTTCAATACTTTATCGATCAAATTAGTAGGGGAAGTTATTGTTTCACCATCAATTTCTAGTTTAATGAAAAAATTGTCCAGATATGACTAGGTGAGCGTTTTAAAGTGATATTTGAATAGAGAAATGTTTTTGATTTTGATTGACTGGCTAACAGATATCGTGATTTTCCGACCGAGCAATAACCGCGAGTCACTAGCGTGACATGAGCCGAATTCCTTTTTCCAAGCATTGTATTAAGCAAAAATTAATACAATTTTTTCAGTGACGACGCTAGGATGGTGCTGGATTAATCCGGCGTGTACAGCCAAATGTTGGCGTGCAGGAGCAGAATATTGGCGTGCAAACGATGAAAACACCACCAGTCGGCATGCAGTACGAACAATGTCATAAGGACTCTCTTTCCTCCCTTTCTCACCTCAAGTCGGGGCCGTCCCTCCTTCTCTCTTCCATCCACTCTATCTGGTCCTCACTCAAACACCTTGCCAACGTGGATGTCTCGGTACACCTTCAATGGATTCCGGGGCATTCATCCCTGCAGGGCAATGAGAAGGCCGATGCTCTTGCCAAGGCCGGTGCCTCCTCTGCTGCTATTGCCCCAATCTCTTTCTCTGTCTCCTCTTCTTATATCCACCACTCTCTCATTTCGCCCTGACGGTTATCACTTTGCAATAAACTTTTCGACAGCCAGATCCCCAATACTTCACCTAGTTCCTTCCCCGTTCTACCCGTTGCGAGCGTTCGCGCCTTCACTGCAACGGGCACTCCACCTTTCTTGCATCTTACCTCCATCGGATTAACCTGTTTCAATTCCCCCTCTTGCCCTTCCTGCGGTGAAGGCCAGCAGGATCTTTCTCACCTTCTTCTCTCTTGTCCCTCATCTTCAGGCCTCCGCCTTGCAATTTTTTGGTGAGACGGTGAACCTTCTCGACCTTTGGAGGCGACCATGGGAAGTTACCCGATTGCTGGGGGATCGGCGGCCTTGCGCTGCCCCCCCCCATCCAACGGAAGGGGCCGGGTAACCAAACAAACAAAACAATGGCATATTCGAAAAAAATATATTGACACACTGAAGTTCTAGTTGACAATAATGAGCCTTAATCTTTTCCGACTGTGACTTCACGCGATAAGTATAGACCACATATTGTGTATATGTTCTAATTCAGCAAGTCATTCTTTTGTTATTCTCATTGGTCAGTACCTTTTTCAACAAAATTTTAATTTGTATTTCCTGGAATAATAAAGTTACGTAGTCATTCTGGCCACTTTTGTAAAACAATAATATTCGGATTTTCCAGATAATTTTTGAATGCATGAATAGTGTCTTTCGGCTATGTGTATCATATTTTCTAAGAAAAAATGATCATTGTTCAAATTTTTCGTTCTTAAATAAGATTTGGATTTTCTAAAATATATTTTTTTTAAATCAGTAAACCCATTGATTGATTATTGCTCTGCAGATTTGTGGCTGTAAGTCTGGAGTCGCCCTTGAATATTTTGGGGACACTTGGAATGCCCTATTTCAGCTCTCAAACTATTGATATTACATATCTTATTAAATTTGCTACGTGGGATAAAATATCACCTAATCACTTCGGTACGTTTTGCACTGCTCTTCAGATTCCTCCGGTTCATTCCGACTATAGAGGAGAGAAAAGTCAATACTGGTGCGACGCCACTCAGGCACAGAGGTATTTGTGCCACAACTGTCCTCTTTGATTAGTAGATCAAAAGACTTGTTTGATTCCTTAGCTGGGGACTGGCTGTGGGTCCACCTAGAGGAATGTCTTCTCCATTCTAGCCAGACTCTTCTCAGTCTTTTCTCCCTCAACTTTCTCTTTGCTTATTTCTCCTGTAATCTAACCTGTCCCCTGAATATACATGCATAGTACTCCTTCTAGCCTTTTCTGTTTCCAGCTGATATGGAGAACTACTCCTCCGTAGCATTTCATTTAAAAAAACTTGAGTTACAGTTAAACTCTCGCAGTCGGACAAGAATGTGGCCAAGACCACAGCTCTCATCTTATTGTGCATCATAATTTTTGAGAAGCTTGTGCAATGGGAATCGGCACAGGAATGCAGGTATTGATATAACTCCACGCCAGGTTTCTCTCTTCTCGGCTGTCCTCTTCGCTTTACCTATGAATATTTTGCCGCTCCATTCTTTCACGTCGTCACCCCAGACTCTTCTCTGCCTTCCCCCAATCTCTATCTCTCCATCGATGGCACCTTCCAAAACCAGGTTGAGCAAACTCCAGCTGGAACCGCAAATCGTGGTTTTCGTTCGTTATCCTTTCCATCCAGCTGATATATTGGATTCTTCTATAGCACCAGTACTCGAACGCTCTAATTGTGTTTTCAACTTCCTTGCTGAAAGTCCATGCAGTCTTCTGATCCATACCAATGGACGGTCGTGTACAGAACTATGGCAGGAGATAATGACATACAAATGAATGACTTGAGGAGGCGAACGCAAGCATCAAAATTGTTAGAAATATGACAGAGTGAGAATGACAATAATAACCGACTCAATTCGGATGATCAGGATCTATATAGTCTATTAACGAAAGTTGTGTGACATGGCGGCAAAGACAGGAGGCGACGCTGAGAGCGGCTGGGTGGTTGAATAAATCTGTTAGAAATTCTCGATTTGGTTGGACAGATAGGAGGCTGTCTGTCAGGTTGAGCACATAACATAATCAGTTTTACCGCGGCAGACTTAAACCTATGTCACTGAGTGGCGAGAAGTCGATGAACTCGCTCGCATCAAGGCGGGCAGATGATTTTGGAGGGCTTCCAGGGAAGAGGAGTCTGATGCCGACAGTCCGACGAATAGAAGGGAGCAATAGTCAATGACGGAACGAATGAGGCCAAAGTAAATATGTTTACGTTTATCGCGTGTGAGGATGGTGCGCAGCGTCCGAAGGGCATTAAGGCGTCTAGAAGCGGTTTTCACAACATTGCATTGTCGGTGTTGGGTTTCCATTTCAGTCCCTCGTTGATCATTGCACCTAACAGATTTAGCTCAGTGACGTATGAAAGATCGTAGATAAAAAAGCTTAGGAGGCTTAGAATGCCCATCATCATTAGACCTTCCTGATGGTTTCGTTCCAGCAGTTGTCTTGTCTTGTGATTCCAAGCAAATTATCCTTTTCGTTGCACATTGTGTTGCTCTCAGTTTATTTTCCTTTTTGTTGTCCACGTATTTGCTCACTCAACGGCTGAGCGTTTTTTAGATAAGCCCTCTCTCCAACGGTTCCAAACAATTAAAATTGTTAGATAGCGAGAGGCTGCTGTAAAGATCAACTGATTTTGTATTAGGTGTGGAATATTTTATAATGCTTAAAGCTAAAATCATTTGATGGCATCTCATACTACTTATTAACAAAAAAGTAGTCAGATCACACTATACCACATTTTCTACGCATTGGTTAGTAGTCTGAAATAAATATCTGCACTAAGTGAAGATGCCACTGTCTCAACCCAACAGACTCGCTGCTACGGCTCATTATAGGCGTCAACCGCCCCCTGCCGCCATTGAAGTGCCCTGGACTGACGTCACACCGAACAATTGGTGGGAGAGGACCCCGTTCACAGCCCTGCCCCATGCTCCACTGCCCGCAGAGCAGCATAGTCATCACCGGATCGGTCACGAAAGAAGTAAGCACCGAATCGATCAATTTTTGAAGGGTATGTTTAGTAGTAAAACGAAGCCGTGGTCTAGCACACTGGAAGGCGCTCTTATTATTGACAGTAGTTTCACAAGCAGGGTGTAGTCGTTCATAAAAAAGTTTATTTATGCGACCCAAAACCCTTCTCATTTCTCATATGTAAAATCAAAATCAATATTAAACGCGTCCGCTAGCTTGGAATGTAACCAAAGAAATATCGCTTAAGATAAATTTTCAAACTGAATGCTGTCACCATTTCTATGGAAGTATTGCAGATCGCAGATCAATAACAGGTAAAAAATGACGTGAAGATTTGGCAGTCTAAAAATATGTCTAAAACGACCCTTAAAAGGGAACCGGCGGCTCCCATAGCATTTGTTTGATGACCGGCAACGCTCTGAGTGGGTGTTCCATTTGTGCAGCGTTTGTTTGATGACGGGCAGTGTGCTGTGCGATGGTTTCGATGTCGCGTTCGCGGGATGTTGACGTCCAGTTGATTTTAAGGCGAGCAGTGCGTTGTTAATTCGTTTCGTCGTATTACTTGGAATTTTGTTGCGAATCACAATCGCTTTGTCAACTTTATAGTTTCAATGTAATTCGAATTTCTAAGTTTTCTTGTATATTCTTTAGTTAACAAATTATGCAGTGATCTAAAATTAATAATCGATTGTTCGTTCTGGAATTCTGCAGTACGTTTTATGATTACGTAAGTTATGTAGAAAAGTGGCAACTTTTGTTCGAATCAGTAATGGAAATTTGAAGATTTTTTGTATAATGTATTACAACAAATCGATCAATAAATCAATAATGGGAAATGCAATATGATTGTGGTCAGTGGTGATTTCATTGCGACGTAAGGAGTTCTTTATCTCCACAAAATTTCAATAAGATGGCATATCAAGAACAGATATAAAAGTGACAAATAGTTTTGGTAGTCTCAAAAGAGCTTAAAACGGACCCTCAAAACGAAACCTGTGGCACCCATACAGTTGGAAATTCGAAAATTTCTGCTCTCCTATTGATGGTTTAGGAGGGGATAGCGAACACATAGCACCACACCGTTAATTCATTTTGCGATGCTCTCCGCGGTTTTCAATGCTCTTTTAGTTTCTTGTTTGTGAAATAAACGGAATAGAAAAAATCGATCTACACAGAAAATTCGCAATCCATGATTGATTTAAAGTTTTTCAAGAGAAAGTCAATTTTTAGACACATCGAGGATTGCACACTATGTGCGAGTGAGCACTACAAATTGGCGTTTTGGTCGGCTGAACACCGCTCTGATGCAATGGTGACAGCTGCGAACACGTTTGAAAAGTGTTTGAAAAATTTGAAAAATTGTTTCTGTAATATATGATTTACAAAATATTGGGGTCGCCAGCTACCACCGCGGTAATTAGAGGGTTAATCTAAAACTCTCCAGGCTATCAAATTTGATGCGTTTTGGATTAATCTGACTGAGAAAACCTGTAGAGTTTAGCTTATTATGCTTGCCTTTTACGTCTTTCGCATTGCGTTTCGATATTTTCATAACTTTCAGTTAGGAACTATCGTCTGCCGGCGGAGACTGCCCAGCGGAGAATGTACATCGCTGATGACAACTTTGCCCGGCTGCTCTGCAAGGCGCGTCTACCAGCTCAACAACTGCGCCCAACTCCTCTGTTTCGTGGATACTAGGCCTTGCGGACACAATTGGCCCATCCCTCTGTTTTGTGAATAGAAGTTGCTATAGAGATATTTTTATAGTGCACATATGACCTTACCATACTGGTATTAAACATTTGATAAAGATTCTGAAAGTTGAATCAATCAAAGTTTTGTAGATTGTATTTAAAGTAACAGCGTGCATATAAACCCGCCAGCTAGAATATAGCGTTAGGAAGAACAACCTTTTTTGCTCTACTCACAAAGTGTATTCCAAGCGTTTGCGTTTCACTGTACAGTTTCTTGCTTTATAAATACATTCATATTATGTCTTTCACTATTGCATTTCTCATCTGAACTGGTATTTTAAATAATGCATCATGCAACGACAGTGGCGTAATATTTCTCCAACGAGAGTGTTTTACTCACGAGGACGAAAATGTTTGAGTTAACATAACTACTGTACTTTATGCAACGTTCAAAACTCACCTGGTTACTACAGAGTCTGCTTTGTCGTGGAAATTGAAATGCAACATTCACATTTTAAATGCAGCTATAAGTAGCATCAGTATATTAATCGCATTGGTCAACTAGTTGGTACAACCGGCGTTGCCCGGAAAGAAATAAAAACTTCTTTAAATTTCGCAAATGAATCTGCTTTGGGGGTAGCCTACATAACAAACAACAACAACAAAATTAACAAACCGCTGCCAGATTCAATTTCGTCCTAGCAAGAGTCTTAATCTTTACTCTATAGATATAGCATTGCAGCAATTGCCTAACACATAATTAAAATTCCTACGACTAGGCCTACCTACTCATATAGGCCAACCCTCTTTGCAAGGGGTACATAACACATTGAGGGTGCATTGAATTTAAAAATACAAAATTCTGAAGGTGACCGTCTCGGTAAAAAGCGTGTTCATTTGAGCCCACTGGTGACAGAAATTATGGAGTGTAAAATCAGTGACAAGTATCGTCTGTGGCAAGAGAGATATCGAACGATAAATTATTGTGAATGACCGTTTGAGTACTTTTAAGAATTATCAATTAAACAGGCTTTTACTTATTTAAAAATAAATTACACTATTTGACGCTTTTCTGTGAAAAATCCTCTACACTTAAAATTTTGGAATATAGTACACAAAATATTGGTGCCAGCTCTGTGAGCACATTAGATGGTTTCCACTTGCTTGTATACTGTGATTCATATTTAGATTTACTCGATTCATTTCAATTTTATTTACCATAGAAAGGAAGCATTGCAAGTCTTGAATAAAATTGTGTTTCCAAAATTTACTTTTTATGTATTATTCAGTGTTGTTATACAAATTATTTATGTGCTTGTTCTCTTTGTTTAAATATTTAAAGTAGTGCTATCGCTCTTAGCAACCAGAGCTAAAGAGTATTTACCGCAGTTCAAAAGATCTTCACTTGATATTTGTAAAACAGGTACTACATTCAATCAGATTGCAATAAACTTTACATAAATTTAAAAATGAGTACCACTTAAGCAACTAGTGAAACTAACATATTTAGAGTGTAAAATATTAACGAGTTGACGATTGACTGTTTGAGATACTATAAATAACTGAGCGGTTAGAAACCAAATATATTATTATTAATTCTTAGTTCTATTAAAAAGTCTGTAAATGTTATTATTCTTAAAATTACTTTTATAGAATTATGTTAATTTTATTTCATAGTTTTTCAATGGCTTATTATTTATTAGCAATTTGTTATCTTTGACTTTGTATATTATAAATATATTTATAAATATATTTATAATTATATTTAATATTGAAAATGAGCTCACTCAATTGAGCAAATGATAAAAAGAATAGCTATCTATATACAAATAATAGAATTTCATTATAAATTAAGAAAATATTACAGAATTGTTTAAAATTAGATAAGTTAAAGATAATCTCCTATTTTAGCTCGGTTTATTTATTTTAGGTTAGCACAGTTTATTCCATTACATTACAGCCAATAGTTTTGACAACTAAAACATCACATCTCCAATAGAAAAGCATATAATTCACATAGGATATGAATTTGTAATAGTAACTAATAAAACAAAAAAATAGTATCTCTCTCAGGGTTTTGTTTTTGCCACATAAACTTTAACAAATAACTCTAAAAAAGCGTACTACTAATACCATATTATAGCTTATCCTTTTTTTAAATAATGCTACATATTTCTCACTAAAAATATCTTTTGTAAGCAATATATTACTCACATAGTTGAGACATTTTGTGCAACTAAAACAAACAAAACGTTTTACTACATAGATTGCTCTAAAATAAATAAACTATGCTAAAATTAAAAATTACCAATTTAAAATATTAGTATTATATTAATAGAAATTTAATCCTTTTTATTTTTAAACTTTAAAATTCCATATTATATTACTTTATCTTATAGTTTATATATATTTATTTATATTATCATCATATATTACTTTTAATAATAATGATAAATATTACTTTTAGCTATAAAAATTATTTCACTATTTGTTATGCAAACATACATTCTAAAAATTATAAAATTGATTTCTATTTATAAAAATTAATCTAAATATGAAAAATTATTCTAATTAAATGTCAATTGATAATAATAAACTCACTATTAATCTATAATGGAAATATATAATAATGCAGTATACAATATATTTTAAAATAGTGCTTAATATTTTATTTACATTACAATTTATTTAAATACATTATTCACCCTAACTTCATTAGTTAAGTCTATTTTTTGACAACTTTTATCATTTCTACCAGAGATTTTTTCATTAAAAATAGCTTTTTCAGTATTTAAATATATTCCAATGTAAATAAAATTCAGGTGCCATTTTGAAAAATATATTATATGCTATATAATATTGGTATGTATTTCCAATACAGATTGATGATGAGTTTATTATTCATAATTGATATTCAATACAAAATAATTTTCAATAGTTAGATCAATATTTATGAATAGAAATTGATTATAATACTTTTCAATTATTTTATTTTATAACAAATTATATAATAATTTTTTACACTAAAAGTAATGTTTGCTACCTTTTTATATAATTGTATTTGAAATTATAATATATATTGATTTTTATATTATATCTTATAATTTATATAATTAAGGTTTTTTATTAAAAATTTATTACAAATGATTTTATAATATTTTAATTTCCTAATAATAATTAAATGTCCTTATTTATATATAAATAAATATAAATGCCTTATACCCTAGGCAAGGTAGATTGATATAGATCAGATATATGCAAGAGAAGGTGAACCCAGATTGCTAATAGTAAGTCAAGCTATGTTTGCCTTCAATTGCATAAATCTGATACATTTCAATCAAGCCAGAAAACACCATGTACTAGAGTTGACCCTGGAAAGTTAGAAATCCACAGCCTCCCCTAGGTAAAAAGGCATTTTTGCATCTATATATAAATGCCTAAAATATATAAAAGTAATTATTATTATTTCAAATTAAATATATTTATAATTTATAAAATCTATTAACTTTCCAATAAATAAATAAAGTAACTTAAATGACCATATTAATAACATAATATTTAAAATTGAATATATTACTAAAAAGCTATAAAGCTATAAAATAAGACCCAGTCTTTCTAACTATTAATTTCTATCATTTTTAAAAAAAATTCTCATGAACTAAATAAAATATTTTTTAATAAAAAATAATAATTAATGAATTCTTTAAAATTTGCTTTTTTTTTTAATTCGCTGTTATTTTTCTTGACATGTGTACAGATTTTATTAATTTCAATTTGGTCTATATATAATATAATATATAGTGTTGATCTTCTTCAATAATGCTTCTCTGGTCTGATCCACCTACTCTTTTGAAATACTTTCACAAGTCTGTAATGTATTAGCTTTGAGAAAATATTTATCATAATTATTTAATATCACATACCAATTAATTCAATTTTTTCTATATTATACCCATGATCTCAATCCAACCACTCTATCATTTTTTTAAATGCATGGCTTGCCTTCCTAACCCAAGAATCATTGATAAAGCTTCAATGCAATGGAACAAACTACCAAATGATCTTAGGCTAATAAAACATAGACATAAATTCAAAGATCAACTATTTCAGTTATTACAAAACCAATACAAGTAGCGTGATGAAACTTTTTATTTTTCATGATATTGAAATTGATCTTACTTCACATGAAATAGTGGTTACCAGCTAGATCTCTCACGAGTCTCTGGTATCCTTTTAAGTGAGGGATTTTTATTTTTATTACCATTTATAATTTTTAATTTTATTTACACATGTACACTTTTATTCCTGAACTTTTATTATCTTGAATTTTATATTTATCTGTGTACCTTTAAACCTCTCACTAAATAAAATAATTTTTATAACTTTTATTACAATTCATGTCATATTATATAGAATTACAATTTTTCAAAATGATATATTTTTAAAAAGATTTTCAAATAATATGTCTAGTACTTTATTATTTTTGTGAAAATAGACTATATGAAGTAAAAATATATATGAACGATTATATTCTATTTTTTAATAATAAAATGTTTTCACAGGTTACTCCAAGTTGAAATCATACCAATATTATCTGAAATAGAATTTTTTTCAATGACATTTGTTTATTTAGTCACAATGCCGGCAAGTGCTGAACAAATTGAACACTCCATTCGAACAACAGCAAATACTAAACGAATTCGTGTCAATGAATTTTTCATTGACTTTGACAAGCTAAGATCCGGATATGTCACTGGTGAGTACCTTTCAAATTCAATTGCCTAGTTTTCTAGTGCAAATGCTATATGCCATTCCTGTGCACTGATGACTAAAAGATTTTTACTAAACTATGAGGTTGATCAGAATATAATTTGGACGTTTTTGGACAGTCACATGTCTTTCGCAGGAACAACATGCAAATATAAACTATGCAGTAGTATATCAGCATTAAGCATGGTGCCGGAGTTATAAAACTGTGCTTATTAATAATAGAAAACAAATGACGATTGGTAGAGAAGGCTTTAGAACCACAATCAACAAAGGAATTGAGGTGAGAGTGAACAGTAGAAGTTTTCTTTGAAATGTTCCCAAATCCACTTGAGCAGGTGGCGCTTCGTTTTGCCTATGTAACACCATTTTCCAAACCAAATTCAGTCACAGAAGCATTACAAATAAAAGCAAACACAATACAGATACAAGGAGAGTAGAACTTATTAGAAGAAAGATTGCTAGAAAATGTTTTTATTGAAAAAAGAGTGAAAGAGTTAAATAATGAATGCTTGGGAAAGTTATTCTTTACAACAATCTTGGAAATTTAATTGTGAAAGAGAAGTGTCATTGTTTATGTTCACTATAAACGAAAATTGGTCAAATATCAGAATACAAAATATGTGCAGTATTTTAGTGTAGTCGAGCAAAGAGAGCCAGATTTTAAGATCATAAGATGCAGAAGACAACGACGACGTGGAAGGCCGATTCTTTATTTCTGAATTCAAACGTGTTTCACCTCTGGAGGCTGTAATTCTATTGGTAACACTGACGAAGCCACGCCAGAGGTGAAACGCGTTTGAATTCAGAAATATAAAAAAATTCGGTCTAACACGTCGCATCTTATGATTATGTCTCCAACGACCTTCCTAATATGTCTTACAAGATTTTAAGATGTTTTGTACATAAATGACGCGTAAAGTGAATAGCGAAGTTTGACATTATGGCGCAAAAGGCTGGATGGATGTCCAGTTCTACTCCAGTCTTTTCTCGATATCGACAAATTCTTTCATTTAATTGTGTACTTTTAAGTTTTTTTGCAAACATTGAACCACAATCTGAGTAGGAACGTCTCTTCATGCGGCCTCCAGGGACACTGACCTATATCGCTTCTTGATTGCGTCATTCGCATTTCAATGGTGGATTCAGCGTGCAACGAGCTACGTTCTCACTGTTAGGCAAAGAAAGACGTGTTTGCTGCTTTTCAACGTCTAGAGAATTACCAAAAACTGGCCCAATACTGGGTATCTTTGCGAAGTAGCAGCGTGATGACTGTTTCAATAGTTCAATGAGATGATACTGCGCTCGATCATTATTTTATCATTTAACTCAAGCAGCCAGATGATCTGCTCCAGTCCTGCCAAGGGCTCCTTGGATTTAGAGTCTTCGGGAATCAATCAATGTGGACAAGAAGAAAAGAACACCGCAAAGTCTCACTCTTAGAGGAAAGCATAACTGGGAGCTCTGTACAGAGGGTTCAGTAGTCGAAATTAGGGAAGTCGGTGCTGGGGAAATCTACGCTGCAGGAAATCAAATCCTCGTTTTTGCTGTCTCGGCCCGACTTTTGTTTACTCGAACTTCAGAGCAGAAATGCAGGCCATCAAGAAGGGTCTAGAATGCATTGCGGAATTGAGGAAGAACGAGATACCCGCGGGAGCTACTCTTCTGTCTGCACAGACAGACAATCGTTTCTGAGAGACCCGGCGAAAGCGGCCTCTGTGCGTCACAGACAAATTAGAAAAATGACCGTGCAGTTCGTAGCTGTACATTGTGGATTCACCATTCATGGAAGACTTGATGTGAAGGCAACCGAAACAGGATCAAAGTATTGCATGCATAAACTTAGCGCAATCATCATAGCCCACGTGAAACGCTCTATCTATAAAGAATTGACCACATCACTGTCAAGAACCACTGAGAGATACGCGGTTGCTGGTCCTAAGAACACAGATACTAGGAAAGCGGCAGAAAGGCCAAGGACAGACTACGCCTTCTTAGCCCAGTTGCGTGTGCTTGTGAATCACTTAATCACATTTGTCCTTCCTAGTTTGCATACGTCGCAAAGTGTGTGGAGCTTGAAGCTGTCCATCATATAAATAGATCTATTGCATTTCAGAAAACCAATTCTTCCGCACCATCTGGATGAATCTGGGGATCAAGCTGAGCACGGAAGAGGAGCGCATGATAGCGCAGAAGTACGACACGCACAACAACGGACGACTCAATTGGAAGCTGTTCTGCGACCAGCTGGAAGGCTCTTTCGATCCGGCGAATTTCTGCCAAGATCCCTCCCGACAGCGGGAACCCACTCCCGGATAGTAAGTTGCTCCTCATGAATTGTTTTTTCTGTTTGCTCCTCTACTCGTTTCTACACACAGAGTACATTAAATCTCATGATCAGAATTACTAGATGGATTTTAAAATTCCTTGAAGAGAGAGAGAGAGAGAGAGTGAGAAGAAGACCATGAAGAGCTTGGATGGATAACTTGTAGGATTGGAGGGGCCAACAGCTTGAGGTAAAACTTTTGACTTCAATTTGACTTCTTTATAAAAGATACCAGACTGTTAGTGCACCAATAAAAATAAATTGCCTCTCTAACTCAAAGCTGACCATAAGACGCCATCATGACAAGTTGAGCTTAGAGAATGAATCTCTAATTGTATCCCTTTCAGTCTGGGCACTCTGCGTTCTGTGCGGCCTCTCACTCCGACCTCGGAGGAAAGACTTCTGGGCATTCTCCAACGAATGAATCAATTCTACACCTACCATGGCGTCGATCTGCGCAACCAATATCGAGACTTCGACCTTCACAATGTCGGCATTGTCACCGAGAGCCAGGTACGACCTCTTTGAGGGAGCTGTTGCTATTTCCGCAGATGTGCAGGCTAAATTATCACAACTATTTAGAAAGACATTTCTCTCTCACTAAGTGCCAAAAGTTTGGCGGCTGATTACAATTCCCACAACAACCTCCTCCATCTTTTTATATTTTATATCAACACTTTTATCTCACTATCTGTCTTACCACTCCATTCAGTCACGTCGTTTGCCCAGTACCTTCGAGGAGCTCCTTGATATCTGCTAACATAGACAATGCTAGTTCACTGGAGGTTTAGCTTGGCAACGTTCCTCATCCGCTTCCTTTCTATCTCCACCACTTCACCACTTCCAGGACCAATTTGTTGGTTCTGTGGTCCCCTTTGTATGCCAAAGTTAGATGTATCTGCCGGCACGGCCTCTCAGAGGAATCCGTATCGATGGACTCGTATCTGAGGGAGTTCCGGCTCCCCTGACGAGACCCGCTAAACAACAACAACAACAACAGTGCGAAGAGGAGGAGGAGAAGAACCACTGGTGGGAGTGCCTGGCGCTGGAAAGGACAAGGAGGAAGATGCAGTTTGGCATGGAACAACTCGCAGATGACAAGGCGGTTCTGCAGTCCCTTCGGAAGGCTCACACCGAGTGGCTGGCCTGACGGGGGTACGACGCCGCATCAACAAAAACAGCAAAAACAACATCAACACCTCATATTCAGACTGTTGATAGGTATGTTTTGTCGCTTATCTTTATCGTCCAATTCTCCGTCCCGTACGGGCTAGCAGACGAACGTTTATGGCTGTTTAATTTGTCGCGAGCTCCAGATGGCATCCAACTTTTTCTGCTTTCTCTCTTTTTTGCTAAAGAAATCCGTCTCTTGACCATCTCACATTTTGTGGGGTCTACGGTAGACCGCCGCTCGAGCCATGGCGCACAGACGATCCCTGCGCTCTGAGGTGGTGCGCATGCGAAAATCCTACTGAATCGTTTCATTTAAACATTTTGAATTGATATTTGCAAGCGATTTCTTTATACTACTTATTTATGTAGTCAGTAGTAATGCTCCTATTTTATAATTAATTATCACCGATTGACTTCCATCAGTTCTACCGCAACTTCCCCGGCCCGTCGGACATCCAAGACACGGAGATCTCCCTCCTGTTCCGCAAGTACCAGGATCCGGACAGAGCTGGACTAATCAACTACCTCAATCTGCATCACGATCTGCACTACCTGACCGAAGTGGAGAAAGAGCGAAAGGAGGGAGGCGACAGCTGCCTTCAGAGTATGGCCGGGGGCAAACGCCCGCAAGCACTGCCACAGGAAGTAAGTGCACTTCCAACTTCAGAATCTACTGTATGCTCTTTAGGCATCACAGTGGGCAGACGTGATCCCCATTCTGATCTCAACGAAGCAGGCTAGCAAGAACAATTTCCTTAATCAGTCACGCGTGCAAGGTCCGAAAAGAAATTGGCATAAGAATTCTATTAGGGCGATCGGCGGTGCGGACGCTGGGCAAAGTATGGGTGGATAAAGGACTAGTGTAGAAAACGAAGATGAAAGTGATGAATGTTCTTGTGATTTATATCACTGATGTCATTAAACTCTATTGGCAGGTCCTTAATGTGAGTTATATTAGGTTGTTCGGAAAGTTTTGTCGGATTATTATCGATTTATCGTGACGCACGCACGCAGTCAGCACACACCACTTTTCGTAAAAATCCGACTCGACTTAACTTTCCGAACAACCTAATATATACTGTACGGTATATAGGATCTCTGGGTGGTTGGATATCTAGTTGTCTGGTTTCACCTTGCTAATCGTTATTATCTTAACAAAACATTATCTTAATATTCTGTGAAAATAATGGAATTATACAATATCAGAGAGAAGAAATGCCTCGTCTTTGTCTCTCATAGTGTCGAATTAATATAGAATCGTTTTGTATAGATTTTCTTTTATACAGCCTTCTCGTCGCGTCACATTGCGTTTGGTGGCCACAGACCTTCGCGTTGCGTTTGGTGGGCACAGGCTTTCGCTTCGCGTTTGGTGGGCACAGACCTGCGCGTCGCGTGTGGTTGGCAGAGACCTTCGCGACGCGTTTGGGGAGCACAGACCTTCGCGTGGCGTTTGGTGGGCACATGACTACGCGTCGCGGTTGGTGGGCACAG
>JAUYWV010068672.1:1484-15751 GCA_032274565.1 Nematoplana nigrocapitula | reverse complement strand
GTGACTCAACGGTCTAGGTGACTCAACTGTCTAGACAGGAAAAATTTTCCGCGGGTAGGGTAGGGGGGTGGGGTGGGGGGGTGAGTCATGGTCCAGAACGTGGGTGTATCTTACTACTATCGTCTGAACTTAGCTACTGCTCCTGCAGTACCTACCCCCGCGACGTGGACGCGCCAAGTGAGAGTTATCAGAGTGTAGGTTAGAGAAGATGACTCTGTCTACCAATGACCGGATTAACTTTTCCGTCTAGGCCGGAGAAAAAAAGCTTACAATGATTTAAAAACTAATTTGAACTGTCACAGAAATTGAATACAATCGCACGATGTCTTTATTTATACTTAGTTAAATATTTCTAGCTGCTTTCTTTCTCCACACTATATTAGAAATCAATGCTAAAAATTATTATTAATGGAATCAATAAAACATTAGCCAAATTATCAGTTAAATACAGTTGCCCATTAAATTGTATATCTAATTAATATAGTTATCTCATTTTCGTGAGCTTTCTAAAAGTATTTTTTAAATTAATTTTTTTGCTAACATATACTGCACGGAATAAGTAAACTAAAACGTTTGAATTTTCTAAGAGTTCTGCAATTTTCCAAATTAAGTTTTTCGATTAACTTGATTTCGGGACAGCTGATTTCTCTTACTCTGATAAATAGAACCGCAATTATTCAGGATTGAATCTAGTTCATGAGTTGAGCCCTTGATCGCACTTTGTACTAAAAATTAAATTTAACTATTCAGCATTTAAACACTTTGGATTATGCATCTTGACGAAAGAGTTTTATATGGAATCTATGACTACTGATAGTGTTCATTATACACTGATACAGTAGACATACGTAGCAACGAATGGAATTACGCGAAAATTGTGTAAAATGTTTGTTATAGGTTACTAAATCTTCTCCAAACATTTTATACAACTAAAAACCTTGAAGGATAACCGCTAGTGACTTCCTATAGTCTGTACTTGCCTAAAGATTTATTAGATGACTATTGTGTTTTGTTGAAATATTATACCTTTATCTAAGACACATATTTTAAATTGTAGTTTTAATATCCTAACTGACCTTTAATAACCTTGGAACAGCCAATGGATATCGAATACATGTAATAAATGAATCAATTGTCAGCTGGATTTCGAATGAACTCCGCCATCCATAGCCTAAAATAATAAATTTTGACTGGGCAACACAACCAATTTAAACTATTTCCATGATGTTATCGCAAAATGCTAAAGTGCCTAAAATATTCTATGTATGCACTATTATTGATTTTCTGAGTTAATGTAAAAATTTAAATAGATAAACATAGAAATACGCTGCATCTGTAATAACTCTCTAAGTGATATACGAATGCCTTTTCTGGAATATGTAGGATTCACCATTCCTGAGACAGTATATGATATTTATTTCACCTGAATTACAAGTAAGGTACACAAAGAAAGAGTGGATTTCTTACATCAAATAGAGATTATTGTCACCCCTAAAAAATGTCTTCACAAACTCACAGTCTATATAAAGAGAAATGTCTTTGATATATCTGTTCTTCAAAGTGAGAAATCTGGAAACTGCCGGTCTAGGGTCATAGTTAGCAGTTCCCGTGACATTCAGAGTCTTCTGTTTACCGTTGACCTCAACAGAGATGACCTAAGTTCTGACTTCAACACAGTGTGATGTTTTATCTCTCGTTCGGTGATCCTACTGTGCGGTCAGGTAGTGAGAAAACACTGCACAAGTTTGTTCAGTACTTATCCTCGCCTCGATTGTTTCAGTATGTCGTACAACTTTGGCAGTAACGGAGTCACTCGCCGAAAAATGTCTCGCTCCATGGATGGTGAATTAAATTAAGGAAATATTTTTGCACATGATTTCTAATTGTATTGCGCGACAGCAGCAGTATTATTTCAGAGTATCTTCTGCAATCAGCGTAGTACTGAAACGTAAAATATTGTGCCACCCAGTGACTAACACTGTCGAATCCGACGAAATGGCGACGTCCATCCGAAATACAGCTAACAACACCGTCAGATTTCAGTCGATTTATGTAATATTCGTCATCTATGGAATAGTCACGTTAAACCAAATTGGTCGGAATAAGTATACTAGAGTAGACTAGTAATTCTATTGATTGTCCTTTCGGCCAATCAAACGCGACGATTTTCTATTCTAGAAATAACAATAGAATTTGGTAGCCATCTAACCTCTTAGTAGGCATGCCGGTTAGTGAATTATTTCTGACAAAAACCCACCGACGGTTGTTTCTTGAACCAATAAAAAAAATTCTTAGCATGCTGACAAGTCGTTCAACTGCGCAATAATCAAGAATGCTTTTGACTATAGACTTCGTGTTACGTCCGTAATAACCCACTCAAAGTTTGTATAATTTTGTAAAGGGAATAGTATTGATTAGGACGGCAAGGCTTGTAATGAAAAATAAATATTTATTATTCATTTTATCAATTTGAGTATGGTCAAATTTCCGCAGAAACTAAGGCTGGTAATGATTAAGACTCACGCGGGCATCCAGAGAGTGCGAGCGCGCCAAGTTCAGCAACCAACTCTGGGTGTGTAATCTGAGTTATAAACTTTAAAATATTCGAAGCTTGCTACAATTAATTTCAATAAGTGTTCGCTATCTCCTCCTAGACCATCAATCGGAAAGAGTTGAAACTTTCGGTACCCGCCATTTTAATGGCTGGGTACATTAATTTTTATCCATATGGATGTAACAGGTTCCAGTTTAAGCAATTTTTTAGAAGTTTTTCAACTACCAAAACTTTACGTCATTTTTAGACCTGATTTTTTATACGCAATCTCTGTGAAATTTTGTGGAATTAACTAAAACACTACTCGTCACTGCGATATCTTCACTGATCAATAATATTGCAGTCTTCATTATTTGATTTATTGAGTGATTTGTTGTAACAAATTATGCGCAATATGACCCAATTTACATTATTTAAAATCGGATAGAATTTAGCACATGTGTGTAAAACATAATCATCAAGCATATTGCGGGAGATCAGAGAACTACGACTGTTTAACTATTATTTACTCAACGAAGCATGGATATACAAGAATTAATTACATTCACTTTCAAATCTGCTATTTCTCAGATAAAACATAGTTCATGAAATCGAACTCATTAAATCGTATTTATTTATTGTTCTGTACATCCGTGCTTAACGGATCAGAACCACCTGATGAATCGCGCCGCTCTACCATTGTGGCCATCCCCAAGAAAGGAGATAGTTCCTTCTTTACAAACCAACGAGGACTATCATCGATGTCTGTGAAGCCAAACTTTTCAACCGGATTTTACTTTTACGATTACGTGAATGTCTCGAGTAATTCATTCTACCAATACAAGCAGGATTTCGTCCACATCGAAGAGCAATTGAGCAAATCCTCTGTATGCGAATAAGTATAGACCTGTATAAATCAAGGAAGAAGAATATACAGTAGTTGTGATATTCGTTGACTTTTCAAAAGCATTTGACTGCGTAGACAGAACTTCCTTAAAAACAATCCTATGCTTATATGGCATTCCATAGTCCTTTGTTAATGCAATAATGTCTCTGTATACTAACACACAAGCTTGCGTTCGTACAACAACTGTCCTGAAATGATAGAAATAAAGAAGATCTTCGACTGGAGCCGGGATAATGGTTTCATATGAAGAAAAGTCGGCTAGATTGGTTATCTCAGGGGAGAACGGAAGATTCAGCAACAAATGAGTGTAATCAGCAAGGTACAATACAATTCAACAACCAGTGTAATTTCTCTGAGCACTCGATACATTGTCAACTCCGAATGAGAAGAATACTCGATATGGATAACCACTCTAGACGCATATTTTACTTTGCGTATTTTTATTCTATTATTTCCTATTGTACTCTGGTCTGGAGCGCAGCACCGAAATCCTATTATATTGTGTCAATATCCTATACTCATTAAAGCACAAGATGTTCTGAAAATAAAAACAGAGCTTAATCTTTTCGGAGTGATTAGTTTCAAGCTACTTGTGTGAGCCAGTCCAGAATATGATTCGTTCAAAATCGGTCACTACAAGACAGGCTGCCGAGTGCTATCTGTATAATAGAAGAAAATTTAGAAAGTCAGTTTATGGGAGAAGTTCGATTCACTGTTCAACTGCTACATGGAATCAGTGGCCTAGCAATCTACAGCAAATTGGAAACATTGCAGAATTTAAGAAAACAAGTGAAAGCCTTTTGTTTATCCTAAGAAGTTGATGGATCCCTTTTAATTTACCTTCAATAATTTGTACATCACAATTCTGTGCGACGGAGTACCCGGTTATGACCCATTAGGATCTATGATACACTCCATTTCGTTTAAGAATAAACTTTTAATATCATTATTATTAATCTCGAAATATATTCCAGTAATTCCTTGACATGTCAGCAAATTCTCGATTTAGTTTTTCTGAGACTCCGTTGATGACCCTTTCAATTTCGCCATCTTCAAATCTGTAATGTTCATCTGGACATGCTCAAACAGCTATTTCAATTTTCCCACAGTAATTCATACATTATTCACATAAGGATTAATTTTAATAACGCTAAATATTCTTTCTCCTTGTACACTCTGATATGAGCAGGCATAGACAAAGTTGTTTGGTTGTAAGCTATACCAACAAATGATCTTACTTGAACGAACGCTGCTGATGCTGTTTTTTTAAATTTTCAATGCAAAACTACAATCTGAATACATTGATTAAATGTGTATAGAAAAAACCTGCGTGATTGTTGATGTCGTAATTCGAAAACCAAGCATGTCATTCATATATGTATGGAAATAATAAACAGGTTAAATTAAACCGTTTCTTATAATTTCAACAGCAATAGAGTAGTTAATCCTTTGAAAATAATTCTTCCTTAATAATTGAATAATCACAGAGAAATTAATTCTAATATTATATAACAAAATTACATTTTTTAATAAAATATGAACTGGTCATTATACAGTCACTCCCATTAATTTTATTCTCGAGTGCTATCCAATTGCGATCAATCCCCGTCCCTCCTTTAACTCAGTCGGGACAACCACCACTTAAGGTTTGTTGTCAGTCATGCAGAACAAAGATTTTCCTATCGGGATAAAATGAAATCCTCTCTTTCTTGTCTATTCCTCTCTTTACTGCGTGATACAATCGATTCTCGGATTCTCGCTGTGGATGAATCGAATGTTTCAGCTTGATTAAAGAAAAACAAAACTGATGCCCATCTGCTTTATGTCACCACTTAACGCTAATCGTGCTGAACTACGGGTTCGTTTATCGCTTTAATAAAACTAAATCTGGGTATATTTGATTTATACAATCAATTTTTGTGCATATCTATGCTCACCTATATTCTCACTTTTAAGCTCTATATTTGTAGATGAATAGTAAACAACAGCGATTAATAAATATATACAGTATTATAGGCCTACAGGTGGGTTTTATCGATTATTCTATAGTTAATTTGGATAGATTGTTTCTGTATATAGGAGCCTGACCTGACAGATAATGCGGGAATTTAGTTTGCTGATTTTTTGTATAATTGTTGTGGACTTTCGGTTTTACATTTTAACCTTTTCATTGATGAAAGAACACGTTATGAGCAGGAATTGGGTGTCGTTTATAGTAAATTCTCAGTTCTCGTACAATGAATTTTTATATCAGTCTTTCGGAATTATTCTCATTTCGTAAATTATTAATTTTTCTATACTCAGTTTTCGCTATCAAACTTTCGTAATTATTTTATTTTTTGTTCGTATACATATAAGCACTGGCGTCGCATAGTTATCATCATCCATTTCACTTTTAAAAATATGAAATACTTGCTCATAATCCAAACCGCGCCTTTTTACCATTAACAAGTAAATCATAGGCACCCATATATTGTAAATTTTGAGGAACAAGTTTAAAGTTTATTTGGCGTTATCACTTTCAAAGCTTAATATTGAGAATTAAAACGCAAGAATCAATATAAAGACCATACAAAAATCAAACCTACAATAAAGAGGGTGTACAAAAATATGTCGTACGATATACGTTTTTTTATAAAAAAGAATACGTGAAAAATGATATACGGAAGTATATTTCACGAAAATAAGATACACAGATAACCGTTAACGAAAATGAAGTATACGAAAAACGGTATTACGATAAATAAAATTTTATTTTTCTGAGCGCTTTCGATTTTACAATTATATTCAAGGCAAAAAACAGCAACATAAATCTCATCTGCTAATATACAACCACTGTTGAAGAACGAATTACACAATACAGTTCATTCACAGTTTAGTCGTCAGAACATCAGTGAGATGGAATCAAAAATCGCAGTAAGTGTTAACCATACAGTGCACACGAAAACTAAAATTTGTAAAATCAATAAATGCATAGTATGCACAGTACCCACGTTATATGCGGTACAATAAAATAAAAATAAAAATTACCTGACATCCCAGGCCCACTACAATAGTCTTACGCGAAGGTTGTACATTTTTTCTTCCTTTACATTCATTTTCGTCTTCTTTTCCTTAACCCTATCCTACCCGGGGGGGGGGGGGCGAATCGGCCAGCAACATGATGTTCAGAGACTTTTCATATTATTATGTTCCGCATCTTTTAAAACCATTTTTAAGCAATTTCGTTAACAGATACCAATTTAAATAAACATATTTGTATCTTTGGGATAATTTTTGGATACCAAAATTCAGAATAATAAAAACAATAATATAGATTTATAGATTTATAAATATATAATTGTACTAGAAATAAATAGGATATATTAATTGGAATATACACAAGATAGAATGAACATTTCGGACACAAAAATAAAGCAAATTTATAAGATTAGGAGGTATCAATTGTGAAATGACATAGAACAATAATAGACGAATGTCACGTGGTCAAGTTAGAACGCTAAGACGAGTCTGTCATCAAACCGATGCAACTACCTTATGTTTGTACACTTAGGACAGCCACTGTCAACAATCATACCCTACATGCAAAATTTCAAGACTCTATCTAAACAGGGGAACGAATTATAAGGCGTGGGCCGATTCGCCCCCCCCCCCGGTCCCTGAGTGCGTCAAATAGCCCTGGTATACTAGTGTTAATGTAGACAGCTTCGGCAATTCTCTTGTCGTAGTTGTTCCTTTCTTTGTACAGTACTTTCAGACTTTCCTCATTGATCCCATTGGCGCAGATGTGTGCTCCCACGGCTGCGTTTCCCCGTTCATGGTCCATCCATCGTTGTATTAGGTGTCGCCTCGTTTGTCCGACGTAGAGACAGTTACATGTCTATGTGACATGAAATTTCGTATACAGCGTTGGAGGTCATCATGTTATCACCTCCAACTTTTTTGCTTTTAAAATGATTGTAAAATCGACAGCGCTCAGAAAAATACAATTTTATTTATGAAGAGAGTTTAACCTTATACTACATTACGATAATTGGTTTACGAAAAAATATCAAACTATAAGTGAAAAAAGGGCACATGAAAAAAGCTATACGGTAAACAGTTTAACGAAAGTTTGTTGACGAAAAATAAAATTGACGAAAGCTAAATGAGATACCATGAGCCTTTCCCCCTTTTTAGTATTCATTATGTTATTTTCTATGTAATAACTTTATCATTTTACACAATATTGATAATTTGTTTAAGGTGTTTAATGTTGTTTTTATTTGTTAGGTCGTACGCTACGCATTCTCAGGTTGGCCAAACTGCTCAGTATGTTGCGTCTCCTACGACTTTCCCGACTCGTGCGTTACGTTAGTCAATGGGAAGAGGTATGTAAATACGCCTTTACGAAAATGTCTCACAATTATTTAATTTCTTTACACAAAAAACTTAAAATTCTTGTATTAAAATATGAGCAACAAGTTGATTTTCTCTCAAAGTGGTAAAAGCACACAAAATTATTTGATTGTTTATCTGTATACAGAACATAATCCACATAATATTAGGGGCAACGTGTTTCACCGCATAAATCTCCCATTTATCTCAACGTTTTACCTATCCTTTTAACTGCTTGTTTTTAGACTGTTCACCTACTGTACATACTGTATATCACAAAAGAGGTGTTTCTGAATTTGATCTATTTAGTGGTCATTAGAAAAACCTCAACCATTTTATTAAGCAAATAAAAAATGACATATATTTAAGAAAGAATTATCAAACTGATATTGTGCGAAAGAACATTTTTGTATTATGAAAAGACAAATTTAAGAGGATACACTTCAAGAGAAGAATTTTGTGAATTCACTTCCTGTTTTCAAGACAACATTAAATTGTAAATAAAATCTTACCTCAAATTTTAAGGCACCGTGTATTTCAAAGAAAAAATTGAACTTTTATTGACAGAAAATGAAGTCAGCAGAAAAAAATTCAGTTGTTTGAAAAGCCAACAAAAAGAATTGTATATTTTTCTAAAGAAACACTAAACTATTTATTCTCCTAGAAGAAATGCTGACTCACGAACTTCTCGAACTTTGAGCAGATGTCTATTTAGTTCCATTAGATATTCTGGTCAGCTAAAAGGGATACAGCGTCACTCTTTTAGGGTCTCAAATAGTTCCAGATTTCTCTCCTTGCTACTCTATCCTATGGCATTTCTAGACGGATGGAAACACACTGCAACTTCAGTGTTTCTTTAATTTCAGTGTGTAGAATGCGTCCATTGAGCTTCTCTCAGGCATATAGTCGAACTGTTTCTATCAGAGTTCGGATCGGATTTATACTCGGATGAAGCAGGTATAACTGTCGACTAAAAAGCATCGTCAGAGGAAATAAAATCAATATTTATTAATTTAAGTCCATTGAAATGAAACAGATAAACCATCATTATCATTTGCGCTAGATGTGCTGCGGTGGCCTACACGATCTCACGCTATTTCTTACGATCCTAAGCAGTTCTTGGTGCTGCTGTCAGTCCATTTCTTGACGCGGGGCGTGTGGTTCTTCGTTTACCCACTGCAGAACCTTGGATGATCTCCTTGTCGAAGTCTTCCCGGCGTATCACGTGTCCGAAGAATCATATTTTTCACTTTTCCATCTGCGTTTGCAACTGGAGCTCAACTCTAATTGTGTCAATCATCCACCGATCAGTTCTTATTTCCCTCCAAGACTCTTGTAAAACTCTAAAGTAGGCTCACATTTCGAAAGCATCGACTCTGCGCTCGCCATCTTCAGTCATATAGGAAGCTACTGTATATTGACAAAACTATGGCATGTAGAAAGCGAATCTTAAGCCTTATAGAGATTCCCTTACCCTTCCAAAATGGTTATCATTCTTTGTGTAGCCGTTCGTGACTTTCCTTTAGTCGTGATGAGTGAGTCTAACTACACAAACTCTTCAAACTATTCTAATCGTTGACCATGGAGTTCAAAAGCAGATCTATCTAACCTAATGGAATTAATTACCATGACTTTGGTCTTAGAATGTTATTAACTAATCCTTTTTGGTTACTGACTTGCTCTACACGAGATTGCAAATCTAAAAGGCTTAATATATACAATAAACATCTATGGCTTTAATCATGTGTTTAACTTTATATCAGCTGATAGTATATGTTGTGATTTGTTAGAATTTATTTTTAATGCTTTTTAAAGTCTTTCAGCACAGTCGTCAAGTGTTTCATTTTTTCAGGGAATGACCGCAAGTTTGTTTTTAAACTATTCGTGTTGTACTACTTTTTAACCATGCTGCTGATGTCTTTCGTTGCAGTTTTTAAACATAGCGGAAAAGTTTATGCGTATATTCAACCTAGTCATCCTGATAATTCTCCTGGCGCATTGGAACGCATGCCTCCAGTTTCTCGCCGCTGTGCTCGGTGACTTCTCGCCAGAAACTTGGGTCTACAAGACCAAACTTCAGGTGAAGACAAAAACAGAGTGCAAAACCGAAGACACAATTTCTTCCTACTCACCTCTATATTAACAACATTTTAACAGAATAATTGTTCAAGTCATCATTCATTCGAAGCGTCAAACATCTCATTATTTCATCCCTCTCTCTCTCTTATTTTATCTACGTATATGTCTACATCTCTAGCCAATATACCCGCCTTGTGTTATTAGAACAATCACGGCTGGCTTCTCTGCGATTGGCGTCTTCACACTTTCTTCACTTCCGGTTGATATGGTGGTGGAGTTATGCCCTATATCCTTCTTTTCCACGTGCTCAGTAAAATATAGAAGTTTTGTCATATTTGTTTTTGCTTTGGCTATATTTGTGAATTATACGAGTAGAAATATAACCTTTAATAATAATCATATTAATCCATTCATATATATTACCTCTGCCTGTCCTATTCCCATTCCGCCTTCATTTCTCATTTCTCTTAGGATCCATTTCTTTTAGCGCTGCATTTCTGTTTTCAGTTTTTAAACGTCGCCAGCAAATTTATGGGGATTTTCAATCTGGTTCTCTTGATGCTCCTGCTTGGACATTGGAACGCCTGCCTACAATACCTGATTCCGACTATGATGGAATTTCCCGCAGAGTCTTGGGTATCCAAGTGCAAATTACAGGTAGCCGGGCTGATATGACTGGTTGCGACCACAGAAAAAATCAATACATGGTTGTTGGGGAAGATGGAAGACACTGCTGAAAAACTGCTTTGTCGTCAGATAACGGATGCGAGCCAATGCCGAAGCGGCAAAAATTGAATATGTTGTTTGTCCTGTTCTTCATTGTGAAATACCTTCTTTAGACGAGACTCCTCCACCAGTTGTCAATGTCGTTGCAAAGTCTGAATAGTCAGTTGTAGAAACTATTGTGTCAAACTGTTACTATACTGTAGTGCCTTATACTGTTACTGACAGTGCAATATAACAGCACATGAAAGTTAATTAATAAAATCTGACAAACTCTTGAAATTTAAACAAGTATAAATATAAGATTGTATTACAATACAATGTACTATTTAAATCACGAAATATTGCATAGTATACATTGTGACTTTTTCGTGCATAAATGGATTATATATAGTTACAAATATCCTTCAATAAAATTGCATTACTGCACCCATCGGATTTCAGTCTTCCGCCGATCGCCGCATTCATCCTCGAGATTAAGACTCATTGAGCTCAGTATCTCTCAAACTGGTGGGTTTGCAACGGTGTGTTGTGGCCCATGTCCTCGGTACAAAAGTGCCACCCATCTCGGCCTTCGCACTCCATGCCTTCAACACAGACTTCATTCCCTTCCCACATGCTATCTTGAAAAGCCTTCTCACAGCTGGAACTACCAAGCCACGGCATCCAACTTCAAACGGATCAACCTCACTGTCCCCTCCTCGCTCACGCACCTCTTTCCACAACTCCTCGTACTTACTCATCTTCCTCTCGTGAGCCCCCTAACACACATTTATACTTGTTAAAATATTTGTTGAGCTATCAAGTATACTGTTCAAAAAAATTAATGACCACTTTATACTTGCATGCTAAACCACAAAAACATTACTTAAAAACGAATTATTTGTTGAAGATTTTACTAATATATCTAAGAAAATGAAGTGGAAATTGTAAGTCAATCGCGGCAACGAAAGCTGAGTTACATGAACTTGAACCCAGTGACCCTAAAAAATGAAATTCCTAACAAACTCTTTTTGACAAACAGGGCAGTGTCGTTAGCGAGTGTGACCGCAGTTGTTTACGAGGCATTCCATACAACGTTGATGCAGATGCAGCACGAGGGTAATTCTGTTGAAACCGACGTCCGATCTCGTTCTGTCGGGTTTAAATCTGGAGTGTAGGCTGGCCACTGCATTTGGGTGATTCCCACTTGCTGGATGAAGGTGTCAACAGCTATGGATCAATGGGGCCTGGCGTTTTCGTGCTGGAATACTGCGTTTGGCCCAATTTTTTGGTGGGCTGGAACCACAAGGGGCTGCAAAATCTCATCTCTTTAGAGAACACTGGTTGGGTTACCCACTATGTGGTATAGGGAAGTCCAATGATGTGTCCCGATCCCTCCCCAAACCATTACGGATCCTCCACCAAAGCCGGTTCTAGGCAAAAGCGGTACTCGTCAGTAAATAACACCTGAGCCCACTAGTGTTGGTCGGACAGCTGGTCTTCCTGCTTGCGGTTTCGCACAGTCTGATAACTTACAGTGACGTTGGTGAAAGCTCGTAGGCGATATCTACAATATTGTTGTTTGCAGTTGATGTCCTTTGTCGAAAAGCCTGCCACCTTGCTGTGGTGACTCGAGGCTGACCAGATCGTTGTCGTTGTTGTTGTTGTTGTACAGCGGTTCTCGTCAGGGCGGGAGTCGAAACTCTCTCAGATACGAGTCCACCGACACAGATTCCTCTGAGAGGCCGTGCCGGTGGATACATCTAACTTGGACATACAAAGTGTCTCAGAAGGGATGCTAAACCGTTTAATATAACCCAGATGAGGCTGTGTGATTAACATGAAACAGAGGTAGACACCAGCCCTCACACAAGCGATACCAAAACTTTCTACGGCATTATGCGCCTCAGAAGGGTGGTTGCAATTTAACCAAAAGCCCAACTTTGATGGTGGTCTAGTCCCGTCTGCTGAGCTTCTTTCTCGTGTCTTTACTGATGTGCTTTCCACGCTGACTCTCCAGTACCAGTCTGCTGAGCTACCCGTGGTGGGTCTGGTGGACTTCATGTTCTTCCATTGCTTGGAAGAATTTCTGGAGATGCCTGCTCTCGCCGAATGGTAGTCAATGGGAATCTCCGATTGGTTGAGGAGCGTGCCCTCTTTTGCTATTGCGTCGGCCGCTTCGTTGGGGATGGGATCCACTGGAAGGTTGTGTGGACTCCTCTTTCAGGGAGGTTGTGGAGGAGGTTGAAGATAGGGGTAATCAGAGGGTCAGTGACCAGGTGTGAACACTCGGCCAGTTTAGTTAAGACGGACTGAGAGTCGGTGAAGGTATGTGATGTGAGGTGGATTGAACGAATCTTTTCTTGAGATCTAATCTAGGGTGTGGTGGATAGCTCTTGCTTCTGCTGTGTAGCTGGAGGTGTAGCGGCCGGCTGGTGGTTGGTCGAGGTAGACGTTCCGTGTCTAGTGTTGAGGATAATGATCCCGCTGCCTCCGTTCTCCGTGCCTGCCATAGCCAAGCAGTCAGTCCAGATGGTGTATGAGCTAGCGGGCAGCTTGTCAATAGAGGCGTCAACCTCTGCTAGGATGTAGTCAAGGGTGTCTTGCTTGCTGAATTTGTTAGAGGTTTCTGTGTTGTGGGTCACTTCCCATTGCTTGTGGAGGTTCCATTGTGGATGGCCGGTTCTGTACTCAGAGGAAGTCTTTTGAGGTTGATAGTCCGGCTGAGTTGGAGAGGGCTACACTCGTAGATCTCCAGTTCTGGGATTTTCTGTCGCAGAGGCGTGTTTTGATCTCAGATGCTGATGCTACTTCTTTGATAGAGTTGGAGTCAGGGTGTCTGAGGAATTACTATCTGGTTGAACCTGTCAGCTTGTTAGTCTAGGTCTAGGCGAACTAGATACTTCCCCCAAGATCACTCTCGCAGTCTCCCTTTGTACTCCTTCCAGCAATTTCCAGCTACCTTTACTCAACCATGGCACCCACTCTACTGACCCATACTCCATTCCAGTCATTATCATGGCCACGTACGTACTCCGCACCAAGTCTACCTCAAACCCCCTTTCCTTGCCCGCCAGCGCCCTGAGAATATTTACCTTTTTTCTGCCTTTCTTCACCACTCTTCTCGCCTGCTCGTCAAACGACAGCTTCCTGTCAAACTTGACTCCAAGGAAGGTTGCAAACTGCACTACTCTTAGAGCCTCTTCATTCACTATGATCTGCGGCTGATCCAACGCATCATTAACGGTAGGGACATCACCAACACTTCACATTTGCTCACACTCAACTCCAAGTTGTCTTTACTCTACCTTTCGATCTTACTTCTCAACTGCTTCTCTCTAGCCCACACCGCCAGATCATCCGCAAAGTCACTCACATTGACACCAGTCCCCAATTCCTCCACCAGGTCGTTACACTGCACAAATAATAGTACCGGTGAGAGAACTGACCCATGCGGGCACCTTCTATGAAGAGTTTAACTTTACTGTCAACATGGCTCAACGAAACCCACGTGCGCCTGTTCGCTATCTAACCCTGGATCCACCTCACCATTTTACATCTATCTTCAACGGCTTGTTTAACTTCTCTACCCGTCACACCCTGTCGTAAGCCTTAGAAAAATCAATGAGGGCTAGCACCGATTTTTCGTGATCTTGAAAACCATCA
>JAUYWV010068561.1:0-15752 GCA_032274565.1 Nematoplana nigrocapitula | reverse complement strand
GAACAACTGAGGGGGGGGGGTACTCGGGTCGCTCCAACTTTTCCCCATCTATACTGCCTATACTGAATCCAACTTTTTATAACATTTTGTCAAGACCTGCCAGGGAGGGTGTGTGTGCTCGGGTCGCTCCTCCTTTTACTACTTATATGCGTCATACCGAGAAAAACGTGAACGTGTTGTAACACGCACATTTGCTATGCTATTTGTATTGAAAAGGTCTTTGCTATGCTAAGTAGTGTGCGTTTCGTTGGTTAGTCCAGGACTCGAGAATTCTTTCACCAACCTTTGGACTTTGGTAAATCTGTTTCTAGGATCGCGATCATCAACGTTTATCATACGTTTATGTTTTGCCAGTATGTGAGGGTTATCGCTGTTGATGAGTAAGGGATAAACAGTATTGGCATCATCTGCGTATTTTACTAAGGTGGATAGAGGGCAGGAGGTGCGATTCATAACTGCAGAACGACAGTAAACAAGAAGGGCCCGAGAATGGACCCTTGGGGGACCCCTTAGGTCACGTTTACTGGGTGGCTGATGGAAATACCGACTCTTACACGTTGTTTCCTGCCAGACAGATAGTTCTGAATCCAAAGGACGAAGTCACGTGGAAAGCTGCATGCACTCAGACTATCCAGTATGAGAGAGTGCCTCGAGACGTCAAAATCCTTTGAAAAATCGTATGACAGAATTTGAACCCCTCCAACGTCGTTCATATCAAGCAGTCGAGTGATGGTGTCATGGATCTTAATAAGCGCGCAGATTGTAGACGATTTCGGTCTATAAGCAAAGTGTTCAGGACAGAAATGAGATAAGAAGGTATCCTTGACAGAGTTCATTATCAGGCGTTCGAAAACTTTTGAGGTAACACATAGCAAAGAAATAGACCGAAGATCGTTTTTAATTGGATGCTGACATTTCGGGATTAGGATGATGTGGCTGTTCTTGAAATAGGTAGGAACAGTGTTTGATTGAATCGAAAGATTAAAGATAAGGCACAGGGGCCAGCTGTCCAGTCGGCGGCTGATTTCTACAGGGTCGTAGGTATGCAATCAAGTCCAAAAGCTTTACCAGAGGATAGAGAGAGAGCGGATGAGTTTGTGGACTTCTTGTGTAGTGATATTGATATTCCAGTATGGCAGGTTATCAGAAATATGACAAGAAGCTCCATTTTCTTCGTGGAAGATTGAAGCAAGGTGGGCATTTACACTGTTTGTAAAATCGTCTAGGGAGGGTGACGGAGATATTAACTGTGTCGTCAATTAGATCGATTTATTCGCCCAGTAAGATGGAACGCGTGAAGGACCAGAGACCATGCGCGTTTATTTCACATTTCCTTTTCCAAATCAATTTATTTATTTTATTTTATTTTTTTCACTTTCACTTTTCAGACAACTCGCGGTAGATAAGGTAGTGTCCCTCTCTATATGCCTTCCATCTGTCGTTCATGAGGCATTTAACAAGTGGAGTGATCCACGGTTTATACTTGGACGTAACAGACACTGTTCTGGTCGGGATGGAGTCAATGAAACAGAAGGAGACAATAGAGAAGAATAAGACATATGAAGTCAACATCTTCGGACGACTGATAAAATCCAAACCGGTTTACCTGCTCTAGGAGTTGATTAAAGGCCTCAACGTTTGAGGATCTTAGGTCGTAGACCGTATGTAGAGAGCGGGTTTTGGACTGGGAGGCGAAAACGCATTTGTGATCCGAGTTATCAATGGGGCTATCGATTGAGATTGAATAAAATTCGGTAACCGTTGGCGAGGAGAGGATAAGATCAAGAGGTGAGTTACCACATGTTGAAGAGAGAACTAAGTTCACGAGGCCGAAAGCAGAGAGCAGAGGTTCCAACTTTAAGTGGTTGAAATATCCGCAAAAGACCAGAACGTAATGAGGGTAATCGTTTAGTAGAAAATAATCGGTTTCATTGACGAGATCTTTAATGATTTCGGAGCCTCTTGAAATGACTTGATTGGGTGGTAGGTATAAAGAGACGATCACAAGAGATGCGCTAGGAACGACGATTGAGATATTTTCAACGGATGGGATGGCGAGAGTAGGAAGTTTTCTGAAATAGATGGTTTCTTTAATCCAAATACAGACTCCTCCACCGCGTTTTTCGAGTCGATCATGTCGAAGTGGTGGGGAGTAGTTGGTAATAAAGATGAGACTAGACGAGTGGTCAGGAGTCAGCCAGTAAAAGCCGTCAATTTAGACAGTTGCGACCCACCCATGGCCCCTATATCCCCAGAGTCACGCTAGTACAGTTGAATAATTCACGTATATTTTTTGATAATCCCAAAATTCTAACAAAACGGCTGAAAATTCACTAAATCTAAATCATCGACTTCGCTGTTTGGTTAAAATCAGTTACCAATTATCACTTGATCTTTTGGTATCACGAGCAGACTAAAGATAGAAAAGGAAGTCATTGTAGAACTATATCGGCATGTAGTCCCCGTGCAATAAAACCTTTTGGATCTATCATGAAATACGTCGGGTAAGTTTTAAACAGCGTTTTTGAGAATGTCTGCGTTTCGCATATGAAAATTAGCATTGTGGTCTATTGCTAATTCTAAACAACTGGCCCAATTATTCCTATTTAGAGTTTGTTTTTAGGAAGAGGAATTCTAAATACTCCGTTCGTTGAGATTGTCCCCATATAGTCTCATGCTCAACGCAATCGAACAACCGTGGTCTTGCTTGAAAGTAGAGGTCAAAGCAGATCTTGTAAATCAAATCAAACCCGTCATTCCTACTGGTCATGGCTAAACTACATAGTATGCCCAACTGTGAATTTCGTTTTCACCGCAGGTTGAAAAGATCATAAAAATAAATTCATCAGCGGAAAATATGGTCGCTATGCATAGCTGACGTACAGTTATTCGATCCAGGCGTCTTAAAGTTTCAATGTATTTCCTTCTAATTATTATTTATTAATTACTTGAATCAGACACTTCTTTTGAGTTTTATAAACTTTGTTCTGTTTCCTGAAAACATGCCCCGAATTTGAAGTTGATTAAATTTGAATGTGACATTGATTATTACGATTTTGAACTTGTAATGGTAAAGTGTTTTAATCATTATATGCTATCTTGAATTATTAATAAGACCAGGTTTGCGTAAATGTTCATTATCATTTATTTCATTTCATTATATGACCAGCAGAGCAAGCGAACACTTTCGTCAGGAAAGCGTAGTTGACTTCTTGAATGTCCAACTCTCTGTTTCTCTCTTCTTCTTCAGCATGGTCATTGATGATCATTAGTCGTCATCCTTGTTAGGCTTGCCACAGACCTCCAACCTCGATGATCTTGGGTTGCATGGGTGCACCATGCCATTGAGTCTCCCATCAATTTTTAGGTGTTTTCGCAGTACTGTAATCTGGGCCGTGCTTGTCTCCGTCTTCCTTTCAGTTGTTCTTGTTAATTGGCAGCCACTAGGACCGCACATATGTTTGAAATAGGTACACTTGCGTTTTCTAGTATAGTGTAGAAGCCCTCTTTGTATTCTTAGTTCTTGTAGAATGCTCACATCGGTTCTTCTTTCATGCCAGCTAACCCGGAGCAGCCGTCTCCAAAGCCACATTTCTGCTGACGCAATCTTCTTTCAGTCTTTCGACTATAGGGCCTTAAGCAGTCATATTTTGAGTGATTAAGGTAGGCGACTTCTATCTTTCCATAGTTGGCCGAGTTCAGTCATTCGTTTCCCTTCCTTATTGAAATGCGTGTTGTGACGTTATTTGTACAGTCACCATAATATAGCTGATTTCAAAGAGTCAAGATATTTAAAGTGGCTCACTTTCCCGATGTTTTGTCCATTCACGGTACTGCTGGTGTTTATTTTTAATGCCGCATTCTTCGTCAACACCCGTAAATGGGCGAAGCATACGAGTCCCCCGACCGTGCACACCAATTCACCTCTGCAGCAGGTCTGTGTGATTAACATGTCACACTACTCTTAGTATTTATGCAGAGGTAGACACCAGCATCCATCGCAAAGGGCAACAGCCACGGGAGGGGTGCGCGAGAATCGGATAGTTTCGTTAGTCCTAACGGACTTTAGAAGATACACCACGACGGGTACTGTCCATGCACCACTTTTTGGACAGCCGCTGAAATTAATCATGAAAGGTTGACCTAGCCAAGATTCGAACCAGGAAACCTCGGTATTTTTGTGTCAAGCGCCCCGAGCGCGTTACCACTACACACCGCGGCTGCTACTGTTCGCGTCATACTGCCTGTGGCCAACTGTGATATATTTGAAGCTAACCAACTTATAATTTAAATACTATGTACTGTAGATGTTGAGATAATCAAACAACACAATTACGTTCTTCTTGTTACATTCATTTCACTGAGACGTTTCATGAAATTGAACAACTCATAATGACAGGATTTTTTCAAAGTCGTCTGATTTTTGATGAAATCAACCAACAACAGTAGAAGATGGTTGGTTTTCGAAGAGCGGTTGGTAAATAATAAAATACCACTCCCACGTGGGCTTTGTTGATTACGAGAAATCGTTTGACAGAGTGCAGTGGGACAAACTGGTACAAAGGTACTGTATATACAGTAGCTAGGACAAACAACGGGCAGGCTATCAAGCCCGCTACAACTGGCGGGGGTGTACTTCATGGATGCATCTTTCGCTAGTATTGTTAACCATCTAAGCGGAGAAGTTGATGCAGAAAAGCCTAGTAAACACCAGATAAAGTCTTGAATTTGGAGATCAGTTGATACAAACAGTTTTGTAGTTGTTTTTAGCAGAAACAAAGGAAGAATAACAGAATATATATGCGATGAAGCGTTGGACAGAGTAGTTGAACCACTTAGCATGCAGCTACTGTAAATGTGTAAATTCACGTAAAAAACAATGAGAACTTCAGTGGGACATACAGGTATCAGAGTAAAACGCAAGCCAGGACAGATTCTTGGCAAACGTGCTGACACAACATATATGCACAAAAATACACAGATAATGGTCCAGCCTGCTTCGGACGCCGACGCTGACGCTCCGGTCGTCAAGATCCGCGCCATACCCTAGAGCGTAGTCTCAAAGGTCAATTTAGACGCTGATGTTCAACACTCTAGCCAAGCTGCTAACAGTGCCTTTGGAAAACCTTCGCTAGAGTATTTGACGATCACGACATTCACCTCCAGACCAACATCGCCGTTTACCAGGCAGTCGCACTTCTCACTTCTCTGTATGGTGCTGAACTATGGACAACGTACCGGAGGCACATACAGCTTCTAGAGCCATTCACCAACGTTCTCTCCAGTGAATCATGGAGATCAAATGGAAAATGAGTTGAACGGACGTTTATGTTGTACAACTGGCTAACATAACCAGCGTCAAGACGATACTGACGAAGCAAGAGTTGGGCTGGAGCAGGCACCTTCTACGATTAAACGACACCCGATTATCCAAGCAAATGCTTCATGTGGAAATCACAAACCGCAAACGCTCTGGCGGTGGCCAAAAGAAGCGTTTCAAAGACGAACTGAAAGCCAACGTAAAGGCAAACAACATTCCAGTGGACAATTGGGAAGAAGCACCAATCGATTGCCTGGGTTGGAGAAGAATGTTACACAATGGATCTGCAAACTTTGAAACCACTCTTCGCTAGAGGAACTGCCCCGTCATTACCGTCATGCCTTCAGTATCCGGTGTGCGATTTTGTCGCTAAAGCGGCCATTGGTCTATTCGGTCATATGCAAAAACACATAGTCTCGTCTGAACAGACCTCTGCACATCCAACTTCTCCTCGAACTGAGGCAGGGATGATGATGATGATGATATGAACAAAAATAACCTTAGCTAAGGATACCTTCAATAAAAGAAAGCTGTTACTAACCAAGAACCTGAACAATGAGATAGGAAAGAGACTGGTTAAAAGTTTCATTGCGTAGCGTTCTGAAGAGTGCCGACATGAGATATGGTTATGGAGAAGGACTGGAAGGATTGGAAGGAGGGACAGATAGAAGAAACTAGGATGAAATGAGTAGAGGGCAGAGAAGAAATCAGATGCTTCGTTTACGTGGCCTGTTACCGAAGGCATGACAAGGGCTCGGTGAAAGGAGGACTTATGAATGAAGGGAGTGGGATACTGATGGTGGATAGCGACGAAAATAGAACAGAAGTCAGTATTATGGTGTCTTCAGATTTGGAACAAAGATGAAGGCGTTGGAGAAAGCATTGAAGGCGGTGGTGACTAATCGGGATCAGAATGAAAACATTCGACGAGTGAGGATATGTACGGATTACTAGAGCGCCCTTCAGAAGGTGAAAGGGTACCCGGTGAGACCAGCAAGCGGATTGGTACAGGCGGAATATGCTAATTAACGCTAGGATACACTATCATATCATTCTCTCCAGCAGAAATTCGAACATGCACACAACACTTTACAGCAAAGAGAACTCTCCTAAAGGAATCTTTAATGGGCTTCTGAGTCAACCAAATGGTTGTAATCATTGCGATTCCGTTGAGTTCCCAGATAAGAAACAGAAGATATTCGACAATGGGCAGAATATTGACCCGGAAGAGCATGCACATATGGATTGCGATGGTCGGGACTAGACAAAGGCCGTAGATGATGAGAGAAAGGAGGACCGTCTTGTAAATCTTCATCAGCTCGCGAAGCTTTTTTTCCTGACTAATGGGGGCGACGCGACGCCTCGGTCGAAGCATGACGCAGTTCAAAGCGATGATACTGATGTAGAAGGCAACGATGAGGAGGGAGAAGAGTCCGCTGCCCAGACTGCTCTTCTCCACAAGCTTGACCAGCTTGCTGGCGTGACTGTATTCGACATCGTAGACCAGCGGATTGCCGACAAAGCCCAGACTTATCGCCGGACTGAGTAGACAGACCAGGCTGACAACGGCGCAGCGGAACCCCATTTTGCCGGTGACGCGGCGAAATTTGATTGGTTGACTGATGGCGAAATAGGTCAAGCTGGAGGCGATGAGGAATGTGAGAATAATCTCCACCCCGCTCAGGGTGGAAATGGCTGCGAAGGCTCGGAGAATGAACGGTTTTTTGGGGGCTTCATAGTTGACAAGATAGGGGTACATGAAGAGGCAGTAAAATAGGTTGCGCATGAAGATGGAGAGGGCCAGAGAGGCAAAGCAGAACTGACTGTAGAAGCCCAAATGTCGTCTGGAGACATACAAGAGTACAAGAGCCAGGCTGCTGGCCACGAGGGAGGAGGTGTTCGTCACCATGGCAACAATCCCGTGCCACGTGGGGTATTTGCAGCAGAGAGAAGAGGCCGGCAGTTCCATCGAGGTGGAGGAGGTTGGAGAAATGAGATCGGGGGCGAGATTATTGGCGTCCATTGGTTAGAATCTGGAAGTGTGAAAAAAACAAATATAATTTTATTAACGTTTTCAGAAGCCTCTCGTGCGACAATCAAGGGTTGATTCTAGAACAGACTTTTTGCCTTCTACAAAGTACAAATATGGTGTTTTAACGAAGTGGTTGAAATAAATATACTAGAGTAGACACGACAATAAAGACATAAGATTTCCGTGCAATTTGATTGATTGCTAATTCAGTCAATCAAATGCGACGATTTTCAGTTTTAAAAGTAGCAACGGAATTTTGTAGGAAATTATTTTTTCCAACGATCATTGTTATTTTGTATCTAAAATAGAATTTGAACATTTTTGCTCACCAAAACGAAATACTTTGCTCATTTATTTTGAATGTAATTATTGTACTATTGAAAAGCTACACTCACCCATTTAACAAGTAAACGTATGACAACATATTGAAGATACATGGAACAAAGGCTAATTGTAGTACCTTTTTGAGTTGACGCGATAATATAGCCTCTCACTCAGTCTGGTCGTCAAAACCCCAGCTGACTTAAAAGCGCAATACACACCCACTTCATGTCAGAAGACCTTTCATGCGTGAAGAGCCACATCCTTCCAGGGGTAGTGCTGGTTCTGCAGACCTTGACGGATCTAGAGCTGACCTCTCGTTAACTGGTCCACAAGGCCAATGTCGTGCCGCAAGCTGAAGGACTGAATGGCGGGGGGAGAACCGCTTCTATTGTGTGCCGTCCATGCACCACGCGTTGATTCCCGTACCCCTGGCGTGTTTTTTACCATCAAAACTGGACAGACAAAATGAACTATTGTTTACGGAGCTTTGTGGACATTGAAATCAAGAAGTGCTTTCGTCCTAGGCGCAAGAAAACGTCATGGGCCTATAAAAAGCAGACTGTCAAATTTTCAATGACCGCGTAATCCGAAACCTTCAAGATTGAAACCATCACGCTTGCTCTACCATGTTCAAAATGAAATTCTACTCCGCTGACCGTAATGCCGCAAAGTCCGACATTCCCAGAGGCTTCAGTTGCCCAACCCTCGCCCAGTGGAACCCAAAAATGGACGCAGCGGTGAAGGCTAGGAACAAAGCCTGCCAGAACAGTGCACTACTGCAGTTAACCTCGAAAACTGGAAGTCCCTCTCAAAGACCGCCACCGGCCATATCACCACAGAGCTGGAGAGAATACGCTTCCAACCTGAACGCCACAACAACCCAGTCAAAGTTTGGGCTACCATACGCAGCATGGACGGTCGCAATAAAATCTCCCCTTTTAAAGCGGAAACCGCACCATCCTTGATGAAAATAAAATAGCCAACCAATTTGCCCCGGATTATGTGTCTGGGAAGAAACTCCCAAGCCACACTTCAGACACGAATATAAAGCGCATCATCAACTAACTTACCGGAGCAGCCTGGAACCACTGCATGAACAACCGTACAAACACTTGTAAACCATTCTCTCTCCCTGAACTGCGCCTGGCCGTAAAACCCTTAAGAACAAGAAGGCGCCTGGCCGCGACGGCATTTCAAACGAAATGCTTACTCACTTGGGTCCCGTAGGAAACTCAGTTGTTCTTGACTTGTGTAATCTGTCCTGGCACAACCATTGCTGTTTCGCAAACTGGTCAAATGACGACATCATCCCCATCAAAAAACGGAAAACTGCCTGACTGTCTTATACCGACCGATTTTCCTCACCTCCTCAGTAGGTAAAGTGATGGAAAACTCGTCAAAAGCTCCCTCCAAACATGTCTGGAACAGAACAACAAACTCAGCCACTTCCAAGCAGGATTCAGAAAACTCCACATTACTGAAGACCAACTCGCGCGTATAACACAACGCATTATCGATGGGACGCAAAAGAAAAAACCAGACTCCGTACCATCCTAATATTCATATATTTCAAGAGGGCCTTTTGACACAGTCTGGAGGGAGGGCTTCTGTAAAAGATGCATGACATGAGTATCTCTACCTGCCTCATCAAATGAACGAACGGCTTTTTGGCTGACCGCAGAACCAGAGTTTTGTATGGGGACGACATCAGCACCAACATAAACGCTCGCCAAGGACTCCCCCAAGTCTCGGTTCTTTCACCGCTTTTCTTATTGATTTACACCAACGACCTCCCAGCACGCCTGCCGGACGGCTCCGAACCCTCTCTTTTTGCAGACGACCGCGCGGCGATCTCCAAGGGCCACACTCTCCTAGACGCCCAAGCAAAGACTCAAAGAGCGCTTGACGCCATTGCAGAGTGGGCAGTTAAATGGAAACTAAACTCTATCGCCAAGACCAAAGCAACAATCATCACTCCCCAGAACAGGGGGCGGGCTGAACACGTCTATCTCTATCTTTCTATGGTGAACCCATCAAAGCCAGACCCACCGGGACTTTTCACGGCATCACATTCTATCGTGAACTCACCATCAAAGCCTATCTAGAACGCGTGAAGAAGAAAACTGTCAACATGAAAAATGGTGAAGGACAACATCACCTATACAGTGATGATGAAACCCCTAGACTTTTCTTGGCATGTCAATCTTCATTTTAAAAACATATCACTTTGATTTCTGCTGCTATACTGCGGTTTGCAAACATATCGTCATTGTCGCCGCAATACCTACTATGTGTTCCAAAAATTGCGAAGTATATACATACCTACTATTTGCAAAAAGCTTAAATTTTCAGGAGACGGTAAAAACTGTTTCATTAAATAATTACTAAATACGCACACGTAAATTTCACATTATATACTACATATTAGTCAATTTTTATTATTCTCTGCATAAATTGTTCATATCTTCAATAGAAGTGTATAAATTGTGGCCAAAACCTATTGGTAGAATAATACAATGAGAATCATGTCACCAAACACAGGTGTTAATACCAAAATGACAAATAGTAGGTTTGCACCACAAAACACATAATAGCTGACTTCTTTAATGGCATTTATATTAAAATAGGTTCCGAAACTAGTGCCAAAATGTTTAAGTTCGTGCCAATTTTGTCCTGATAATTTAAACAAATTATATATCTATGTACAGAACAGGTCACATTGATCTTTGCGTGGACAATGCATGGCTACGGGTTTTGCCTTCAATATGTCGCGGAACACTTGACGACTTACTGGAAAATGTTCATTTGTTGCAGCATATTCGACGTACTGTATATGGAATACAGGCGTGATAAGCTCCTCAAAACACTTTCTGGGTACCATTTGTTCGAAGAAGACCTACAATAATGACTGGGCACTTTCTTGAGCAAATTAAACCATTCACAAACTCTTTCCTTACTTGACTTTATTTTATTTTTCTTCGTCTCTTCTTGATAACATGTCTCGTGTCACTTAGAGAGTTAGAATTTCCTATTTCTTTAGGTGGCAAGTCTTCAGAAGATCCCTGAACTGCATTTCCAAATTCAGTGAGTCAGTTGTTCTGTTGGTTGTTCACTCGTCCATCGGCGGAATTTATCCACTCTATACCTAAGGTGCTCATGAAAAATGCCCTACATACACGTACTTTGGCAGATACAGTTGGCAAGTAGAAGCCGGCAAAATGCTCCTTCGCTGTATTAGTACCAGTAGGACCATCAGACCTCAGCCTACGTACAGTAGTTCTCCTGGAAACTAGTCCCTTGATGAATGCTGCCTTCGACTCCCATCAATTCAAGCCCCAGAATCTTTTGAATGTTTTCTCACGGGCCCCCTGACATACGCAGATACACACAAAAAGCTTCTCTATGAATTCTGCTGACTATCGTTATGACCACATCTTACACCAATGCATTTCTTTCTCTGCAATATGATAAACACCACAATTTTCAACCCTGTAGACAATGTATGCAACGCTTTGAAGTCCTCGAATTTGCGAAAGTTTGCGTTTGTTAGGTGATTGCACAAGTCTTATTGGTTGCTAGGCTCAAACGATGCTATTTTTGAACTGTTCAATTTTGCCAGGTTGTAATGTTTGCTTTATTTGAAGTACACAATGTAGTACTCAGCTTCAGAATCCGCAAAGGCAGGTTCAGGTGAGGTTGTTATAATGTCATCCCGAGTTACGACCTTTACTTCTATATTCTCTTCAGCAAGGTAAAAGCTCTGATACCTTCTTCACTGCTATATGCACCATTTTTACGAAGTGAATTCATGTCCACATCAAAGCCAATTTTTTTGCTATGTTCTCTTCAAAGTAATTGCAGCATTTCGAGATAATTGCTTTTGTTTTCAATCATTGAAAAGTGACAGAACACACAATTTCCATCACTATTTATTTCAAGCATTATCAATGAATGCTCTTTTAGAATGCCATCGACTATTGTGAACTCATTCGCAATTTTTTCGAAATCCATTGTGGACTAAAGCACAGCATTTCGGATTTGGAGATCCTCATTTTGCAATTCACATAGAAGTCTCCTCTCAGAAGAAAGACTGTCCGTCCACAGCTGCCAAAAGCAAACACATAGTAGGTATTACCGACAAAAACACATGTAAACGCTTAAAGTATGTTATTCAAATGTCACATAATACATAGTTATTACTGCCAGTATATCCACATACAAGCTATTGGTTTCATTAATTTTATCAGAGAACGTTTCCTCTGGTGGACAAAAATAGTTACTTTGATATGAATTATAATGATATCATATCGCTTCCTTTGAAATTGTGTGAATTCGGTCAGGCATGTATCACGAACATGTTCCATCTGTTAAATTTTAAGTTTTTAGTTCTCGTCTTCTGTTCATCTCTTCTTTAATCTTTACAAAGACAGTAATTTAAAAATTGAGAAAAATATGGAAAATACACTCAACATTATAGATATACTGGCATTAAAAATATAAAACTGGAATATTAATATCATTTTGCTGTTAGCAATGCACCCACACGACCGGGCATGGGATTAATAGGGTTAGTAGTAAGGGATCAGCAGCCTTCAGATCACCATAAATAGAAATGACGTCACCTGTCTAAAAATAGACTGTAGTAAATCCATTACGTACTGTTCTGATAGACTGCTGAAATAGAACGGGAGAATCCATGACCTACTACAGTCTACTTTTAGACCGGGGACGTCATTTCGATTTATCGGTGATCTGAAAGCTGCGGATCACTTACAGCTAGAGTTCTTGATTAGGTATATAGTAACTCCGCTTGCAGTCTAGAAATTGACTAGTTTTGAACTCGAGACTACATGGTTACACACATACTCCTATAGATCCCACTTCAAAGTTAACTCTCCCTAAAGACATTCAGTGCTAAATCTTTGTAAAGTAACTCTATCGACTGTAGAGACCGAGCATCAGGCAACGCCACACCGACTGCAGAAGTCGAGCATCAGGCAACGCAACACCGAGTGCAAAAGTCGAGTATCAGGCGACGCAACACCGACGCATCAGCATTGACTGTTCAAGGATACCAAATAATGTATCTCTTGATAAACAAATAAGCAATATTAAATTATGTTTACAGGTGCTTCTTGGCCGTCCTTGGCGCTGTTCTGACCACAGTATGACATGTTATAATGCCATGGATTATTGAATACATCAATGAGAGGTAGTCGTTAATTCCTGCAGAGTTTGGCCCTCTTTTGACCACTTCTTACTTTGCGGCATCTATGGTAGGCCGCCGCTCGTGCCTCGACGCACAGGCGATCCCTAGGCTGTCTGTCTGAGATGGTGCGAAGAGCCCACCCAACCGGCTGCACTTGGCCAGAAGGTGTTAATAGAGCAGATATCTGGTTGGGCCTGAATAGGTTAAACAGTCTGATCCCTGTGTAGTTAGTTAGCTGGCAGTCAACAGAGACCATTTGGGTTTAAATCAGACTGCCCTTCAATAATCTGATGTGTGACTGTAACAACAACAACAACAACACCGACTGCAAAAGTCGAGCATACAGTACGTGCAACGACGTTGGAGGGAAAGCATTATTCATTTAGTATGTATGTACTAATGTAGTACAGTAGTATAAAACATATCGACAATAATTTTATTAAAAATGATTTTCGTTTAGTTCCGTGTTACACTACGTTAAAAACCAGTAACGTTTTTAGAAATAAGGACTCTGTCTCTCCTGATCTTGCTTCTAATGTTGTCTACGCATATACCTGTGAGCGTTGTTCTAAACGCTACGTCGGCGAGACCAGGAGACATCACTGAACACCTTAGAGCGAATCCTGCGAGTGAGATATCAACACACTGCCACCCAGCCAGAAAAGAATCATTCAAGGTTGTGTTGAGAACTGTTTTCACGAAGATTGCTGAAACTATCGCCATCGATCAAACTTCAAGTGATCTTCTTCTCAATGACCGGGGTGCTTCTGCACCTATCTACTTTCATCTATGAATGTTACTCAGTTTTTTGTAATCTGTATTTAAATCCTATGTTTTAAGTTAGTCTGTTTTATCCTTCGAAACGCGTAACCTTTATTAATAAACACAGTTTTTAATTTTCAACTAAAAATGTGTTTTGTCAAAATTTATGGAGTCTATTAGTATATAACCATTGATGAACTTATTCTAGCGTATTGTTTGATAGTCTCTCCAAATCTTCATAGTTATCAGCTGAACAGAACATCCTAGTATTAGATATGTTTGAATTTGTTTCAAATTGATAGCACAGGTTGGTTAATAAAATTCATTCCGTGAGAGCAAATTAAATTCATTTCATTTTTCGCAAAAATTTGTGAATACAAGAGAATTTGATAAAATGATATTAAAGAACAATACTACTTGTTAGTAGTAAGAAGGATTAATTGATTGTAATTTTTAATCGAATAATTATACGACAGATAAATCTCACGCGGTGATTACCAGAGACGTCTCTGGTGATTACGCAAGATACCGCGCGACGCCAAATCAGTTTGTTAAGCGTTTCGCATCCGCTGTGAATGGCAAGTCAGGGTGGCCGAGCGGTCTAAGGCGCCAGACTCAAGGTTCCACCTTCTCTGAGTGTTCTGGTCTCCGAATGGAGGCGTGGGTTCAAATCCCACCTCTGACAAGTAATTTTGCTCTTGATTTTTAGTGCTTTTCTATCTTTGGCGTGTCATTCAAAATTTTGTGAATACAGTCACTTTGAGATTATTCAGTTATAGAATTACCGGAGTGAAACTGGTACACCTCTGCTCATCTTTAAACTTTTTGTACATAATACAGTATAAGTATTATCTTTATTAGTCCGTTGTAGAAAATTACACATTTAATCGTGATCGGTTTCGGTTTTTAGCATTTTCAAGCAATTTCAAAAGTGGAGGTCAGGTCAGGTCTAGGTAGAGTATTGCCTTTATGTCGGCACTCTAAGTCCAACAAAATGGAAGAGCTCAGGAGGGTTGCAGGGCAAAACTATAGTACTCGCACAACCCAGCAGTCCATCTGATTGACCTGCGGAATCGCGGGACCCGAATCTCCCAGAGAAAAGTTCCTGCATGTACGCTTCAATACTAGTTAAAGCATTAATTTCCTTGTGGAATAGGGACCAAGAGGAAGAATTTCTGAAGGCCCTTTTTAGAAACATTTAACTCAACTAGATCTCCAAGTCATGGGGGAAGTTGTAATTAAAATGAAGCACGAGATCTATCAGAGTGGGTGTTCTTTCTATAGATTGTAGAAGAAATTGGAGCTACCAGAGGGAGACACAAATAAGACTAGGACGGCTAAGGAGGAGTGGATTCTAATTCTGAGGTGAATTTAATATTAGACTGAGTGACAGCTATTCATTTGGGCAGGGAAGGGGTCAACATCAAATTCTGTGGGATCGAACGACCAAGAAGATATCATTTACATATCTACAATAGAAAAGAGCGTGTTGATGGTGGGAAGTCAACCAACTGATGGCTACTCCATTAGTTTGCTTAAATTTAATTTCGAATTGAAAAGAAACTCATCAGAAGTGGCAAAGGATAATAATTTTTTAAATGATCTTTGTGAAAAGGAGGAGCTACCCGAGAATCATACACCAACTCGGCAGCAAGGTGAATGGTTTCTTTAAGGGGAATATTAGTGACCTAACAGTTAGACTAAGAAATTTGACATCTGAAGGAAAAGAGCAATTTAATCCAGTTGAGCAGTATTAACAATACTGACAATGGGTCTAAGGGGTTGGTTTTTTTTGGTAAACGTAGAGCATTATTAATATTATAATATTAATATAATATCAAGTATAAAAATCGATAGCATATTTTGCAACGTGGCACCATGCAGTATCAAAATGGGGGACATGATTCCCTTGAAAGTGTTTGACTAGAAGTAGTTTTCTATTAGACATTTTTTAATAAGAGTATCCCATTTTGATTCTATCCCTTTTTCTTTCGATAACGAATTATATATTCAACACGATGGAATGGACATGGGTTCTGCTCTTGGTCCAACTATGGCTGCTTTTGCTCTCGATTTATTAGAATCTCAATTCGCTAATTACTCTG
>JAUYWV010068450.1:0-15754 GCA_032274565.1 Nematoplana nigrocapitula | reverse complement strand
TCTAAAATCTGACGTTTGTAGCAGATATTTACGATTAATGATCTGCGTAATGGAAAGAAATGAGAAAATCAATACAATTGAGAAGCTCCCTATTTAAAATCAATAACCGATAAAAAGTTCCCCAACCGCTATCTTTTAGATAATGTTTTCCTCTTTCAGTGGATATAAAATTGTGTGACTATTTTGAACAATTACTGCTAACACGCAAATTTTCAATATTGTTTTGCGAGTGCGCACTTCGTTGATAGAATGAGAGTATTGTATATGTATTGTATATGTGTGGTTGTTTTTGTTGGTCTGTGTGTTTGGACAAAAAACGTCATAAAATAGCATCGACTGTCTTTCTAATGATTCCAACTGACTGACCGGGCGAGTTAGTGACTAGGATAAACATGTGATACTACATTACAGTATTAGGTTTTATTTAAATGTTTAATCTAGGTTAACTGTTTTCAGTTATATGGAGTCAAATTCAGAAGCACGCAGACATAATGTACTTAAGAATTTTAATCGAATGTAGATGACAATACACCATGTCAAACTGTTAGAAAACAGCGCCAAGGACGGTCAAAAACATCATTTAATTGTGTTTATATGCTCTTCAGAGGAAAAATTATTTGGGCTCATTGAATAGTCAAAGCTGTGCGAATTAAATGGAATGTCTTTGCGATTACATACTTTTTATCCCAGAGAACTTACAGAGCACCAGAGTATAGCTATACCATTTTCCCCAATCTACAAGCATCCCTCGCGTATCGAGTTCCCCGAGAGACGTTCGATCCCTATAACCTTTTAGATCACCGCTTTTTAATTGAGGTTAGTTTGAGCTAAACCTTTTTCAGTTTCCAATGAAAATGTGTTGGATTGGATTGGAATTATCCGACCTCTTCGAGAGGATGGAAGCAGAGGGGCAGCGCGTGACCGCCGAGACCCAGCAACCGGGCAACTCCCCAAGGCAGTCTCCATAGGTTGATGAGGCCCACCGTCTCGCCAAAGATGACAAGGCGGACAGCCGAAGAAGAGGGACAAGAAAGAAGCATATGAGAAAGGTCCTGCTGGCTTTCTCCGCAGGAAGTGCAAGAGAGGGAATCGGAGGGACCAATCCGCTGGAGGTAGGATTCAAGGAGGGTGGATTGCCCGTTGCAGAGAAGACGCGACAGCTCGCAACGGGAAGAACGGAGAAGGAGAAGCTCACCCGGAGAAGTATTTAGAATCTGGTGGTCTAGAAGTTTATTAGGCGAATGTATGAGTCTACTTACCTGTAAATGAGCTGATGGATTTGAAAATCTTCGCGATGTTGCTATCGGGTAGGGCAAATTGAAAATTGGTCGCTTTAATCACTCGGTTGACGATCTGGTCCAAACATGCTCCACAAGCCAGCATGGCTAACCCACAAATCTGAAACCAAAAACGAGAGGAAAGTATACTGTAGATTGTAACTGTAAACTTCAGAACGTTTCTCTACAGTAAAATCTTTGTAATTAATCAATATGTATGTTTTTCGTGTGACAGTATACGGCGAAGGAAAGATCAGAATTGAAAATGACAACAATTGAGAATTTGGAGGAATTCAAGTTTCTAGAATCATACATCACGTAGTAAGAAGGGAGCAGCATGACATCATGACAGAGATTGATATTCGACTGGAGATTGCAAGCAAGGCATGTCACAGTTAATATAGAAATCAATGGATTGAGCTTGAGTTCAACTTTAAAAAAATTTACGTAATTAATTAACATTATAAATACGCTCTGTGTATACCATATACACATCTACTAAATTTCGTAAAAACGATATGTATTAGAAATACCAAGGCCTTGAAATCGTGTAGGGAACCGAAAAATATAGAGGTGAGATGTTCGGATAGAAAAAAAGTTTGCGCTACAGCAGTGGTCGGCAACTTCGGCCCTGGGGGCCAGATGCGGCCCTCGACCCCATCAAATGTGGCTACAGATGGAGATGTTGGAGGTACGCAGGCCAATGAAGAGCTCAAGGCGAAATTCATGACGATGAAACAACACGTCTTTGTGAAGACATTTATCCCCAGTGCCTTTCCTCTCTTATCGCGAGAGATCAGAGCTGTTCTCGCCATGTCCGGCTCCACATATCTCTGAGTGAACAGTTGTTCAGTAAGCTCAAGAATACGAAGTCACGCCTGCGTAGTCAACTGAACGATCACCACCTAAATGATTTGCTGCTGTTTCATTCATCGTCTGTGCAGCCGTCGATCGAGGATATTCTTCAAACGCAAATAGAAAAACACCCATCGCATTGATTTTGTTCCATGCGCGTATTATGCAATGTGTTGTGTAATAAAGGGATTAGTATTGCGTAATTTTTGCGTTTTAGTTTCTTTGGCCCCGGCCTGAGTTGTTTTGGTCTCTAGTGGCCCTGCTTTGTAAAGGTTTGCCCACCTTTGCGCTACAGTCTATCAACTCTGTCGTGTAGGAGATTAACGCGGGCAAAGCAGAATCTCCCATTTTTGAAGATTGCGGAGATTCCCCGGAGACTGTGTAGCACCTCTTCTTGCACCTGTCCTAGCTAAGTGGATCAACCTTTGGGAGCGTTGCTTTGGTAGTCAATCGTTCGACCTTTCTTCAGCACTTAACAGTCCAGGCTTGATCACGTACCTGCGAGAGACCGGCAGAACTATGTAATGCAGGGCCACGGAGGACAACTCCAGATTTGACGGGATGAAGAAGAAGGAGAAAGGCATTCAATCAATAGAAATGTTGCGAAGTTTATCGATCTAGTGATACAAAAAAAGGAGTGAAGCATATCGAAGCATAAACCAGTTATTGTTCCCTTTCTTGCTATCACTTTGCTTCTAGTGTGACACTCTTAATTTTCGTTTACGATTATTTTAAAATTGTATTCTGTGGAGATTATTACAAGACTGACTGACATGATTATCACATTGTTTATTCAGTATGTGACATGTACATCTTTCTGATTGTCTGCCTTGTCGATTTGGCTCTTTGCATATCGCACACCTATCATTGCAACATATATTTTTTACAATAAACTGCACTTTTAACAATATGATTAATGTAGATCTTAGCAGCCGCGAAGCTGAATATAAATCTCCAAGCCCATCTCTAAAGCATGTGTCCGTCCGTGTACAGTACATGCAGCTGATTTCAGAAGATCTCCTTGTCACTAATAAAATTACTATTATATCGCCTCTTAAGAAATTCCCAAGCTTCATAATAGTGATTAGTGAAGGAGTCTGTCTTTAACACATCAAAGTTTGTTGGCTGATATAGCTTCACCCACTCGAGTCTTCCATGTTAGCAAACCGAGTGTCCAATTATGTCACTAAGGTATCTATTATCTCGAACAGTGTAGTGTTCATAGTGGTCTCCAAGTCCATAACAACTTGTGGCACGCACCTAGGATATAATCTGCGCTCAGCCAGATTATACTATTCTATCAAGCGAGGAAAGAGAAATTATATAGCTAAACAGACAGGCAGCCGGCGCCCTGAAGTTATTACAGTTGAGTGGACTGCCCGAAATCTTTGTACATACAGATTGCCTCTGCTTATAAAAGGAGCGTACTGCGTAGAGCTCTACAAAGTTTTAAGACTAATTAATTTTTTTGCTGCCAAAAAATTAAGGTAATCTGAGATTATAAGATTATATTAGCGCTACGCCCCTGGATCTTAGTGTTCCTTTGCGAAATATTGAAAGCAATGTACTTTTATGTAAAAATAGCAATTTTGAAGGCATCGATGATCTGCAATATATCTAATTAGCAGCATATATTCCTTCCTATTTTAACCAACTTGCGTAAATTAACGTCATCGATGCAGTAAAGTACAGTACATGAACACGGTTTCTACGCCCTAAAAATGAACGCCGTTGCCTATGCTTTCGAATTACGGAAAATAAATTTCCGTCATTTTGACAAATGTCATATTACACTTACCAGAATTGTCGTATTAATGGCATAGAGAACAATTTTAATCAGGAACATTCTAAGCAGAAACGGATCCGTGAATCGTGCAGAGTTTATTTATATAGACGTCTTACTGAATCCATGACTATTCATATGTCAAACGCAGCTTCTTTCTATGATTGTCAAGTGGCGTTAATTTAAATTCCTATACAAAAATCAAACATATCGATTGTATATTCTTCTAACAAAACTCACTTGATGACTGGTAGTCATGCATGTTGAAAACAAATCTGTGGTGCTACATGGAAAATAAATCTCTAAAGTATCCAATTCGTTATCCTGGCACATCTGGCTGCCTTGGCGATGGCCAGGCCGTTCACTGATTCCAGTTGTTAGTTGTGTCGGGATCCCTCCTAGGCAATATTGTCCACTTAGTCATTATCCGCTTTGCAGCGATAGGCTGGAACCCACTGGTGGTGAACGGTGGTGCTCCTAACTCCAAGTTAATGTACATGTTCCCAGATATCTTCCAGGATCGGAGTATCTTGGGCAAAAGGTTCACGCGGGGGCAAATCTTTGTTCGCTGACAGTGAAACCAAGAAGGCTGCGAGTCACTCGCGGAACAAGGGCCTGGTCTCGGTGTCTTTCACGGCAGCTAGAGCCTTGATCACGAGGCAAGTCAAGGGACACATTGCGGTCCACGAACATACTCACCTGCGCCCAAACCAGCGGGCTTATCCCGACAACCTGACACGTTGATCGCGCATCTCAGAAGCGGGAACTGTATGTAGAGTGCTTGAAACGTATCGATCCCGTTTGTACCTGAACTCAAATCCAATGTGGAGAGGATGCATAAGCAGACCCAGCTGGAGCACTGACTTCAAGTGTGCCCTGCCCACCTATAGGCACGCGACTGTACGCCTCTGTCGTGCTGACGGAAGATCCCGTGGCGGTGGCCTTATACCTGCGGAAACTCCAGGTACTCTGATGGGGGTGCCGCCTGATCCCATCCAGAGACTGATATGAACCTACTATAGGATACTACAGTCCGTATCAGTAATCATCATTTTGGGTGATTGTCTTTCTTCATTTAAAAGCAAACGGAGAGAATGTTCCCCCGTTCTTCCTTCACTGTCTTCTTTGTTAGGTAGAGCAAAAATTAGTACACGAAATCGGACTTTCGGTGAAAATAATCCTCCTGGAAACCACACATTAACTCGCTAGACTTGGTCAACGCGGATTCCATCTACACTATGGACAAACAAAAATGTCTAATCCTAACAATATGATTTTGTTCCGCAAGACAATTTGCCTTCAAGTTCGTTTAGCTTTTTTCCAGCAGATAATCTGTGCGACAATATCAAAATCGCACTTCCTAAGCGGGTATCTTTACCCGGTAAAAAGGAAATAATTATTGAACAAAATGGCAAATTCTCAAAACAGTTGAACATTTTATCTGATGGTTGTAAGGTATTTAAGGATAACTGTTGTCGCATTCGGGTTCTACAAAAATACTAAACGCGGTTCGCAAATTGTGCTTATATAATTGTTTCAATATTGTAATACTTTCAAAATTGGATGAACTTTACTGTCTGGCGTCACTTTAACGGAAGTATGTTATTTTTAACTGAACGCTAACTGAAATACTAGTTATACGACGTTTCGGAATACGGCGTTTAATTAGAAATTTCTATACCAATAATATATTTTTCTTATTACTGCTTCCGTTAACCAAATCAAATGTTTGATTTACCGAATTATTAAATGAAACAATATCTAATTGAAAAAAAACTAAGACTAAGAGTGTTAACTGCCTTAGAGTTAGACATTTCTGCTTTCATTATTTCTTATATTCACATTTTACATTGTGTGTATTACAATAAAAAATAATTAAATGATTAGTCAGCGCTTTTCATATTTTGTACTAAAATGTATAACAAATTTAACATTTATAATATCTAAAAGTTGGACACTTTTTTGGTAGTTCCCCCACATTCATTACAAACCATATAAACAACAGTATAAGAATGACCTTGAAGAGTTATCATTAGAGTTCCGTGGAAAGAAATGTTAGTGTATTTAAACCAGAGAGTTGAAATACTATCTATGTTTGCTTTAGTTTGATTTGAAAACTTTTTCTTCTTCTAAGTTCTGTCGAATCATTTCTATCTCCTGATAACCATATGAGCAAAATCCCTCCATACAATAATATAGACTGCTATTGATTTAAATGCACTAACATTTCTTTCTATGTAACTGTAATAATATCCATTCAAAGTCATTTTTTATGGTTGTTTATGTAGTTTGTTATAAATATGGAAGAACTACCAAAAAATGCCAAAAGTTATTAAACATTATTTGGGTAATTTCCTACTCCAACCTATACTTACTTATAGTATTTTAATATGATTTATTCAGTAAATTTGATTATTTTAGTTGGATTCAAAAACATGTCGAGAACATGTAGCAGTTGGCACTACTTGAAAAAAGCTAAGCCTCCAATATGGTACCAGCAAGAGCAGTGTACTCTTTCATAGTTATTTCAGTTAATTCAGTATTTATTCAAGTTTATATGGCAAAAATACCCTGAATTAAGATACTATTTTTCTATTCTGCTAGTTACTAATTCTAATTCATATCGTATGTAAATTACATGTATTTCTATTAGAGATATAATATTTCAGTTATACTTATATAAACTATTGCCAATAATACTGGTTGTATTATAAACTATGCTAAAATAAAGAAATTACGCTTAAAATTATATAATTAATAATATTAAAAATAAAATATAAATATATTGAATCAATTATTTTTATAAAAGTTTAAGATGTTTTTATGAATAATGTCATAATATTGATAAACTCTTAATTACTTATATATATTTTTAAATATTTCTATTTCTATTTATAAGTATAATATTATATATTTAAATATATATATTATTAATATATAAATATTAGTTATTAGAAAGAATCCAAAAAGGAATTCTACTAATAGGAATAACAACTCTGGATATTAATATAAATATTGAAACAAATGCAATTTATACCCATTACTATAATTAAATATTTTAATTTGGTTATCAAATGAGATAAATAATATACATGAAACAAAATATTAAATTGATTTTAATATAGTATAATATTAATAATTAATAAAAAAAATTAATTTTAAAAGTTGATTTTTACATTTATTATCATACTTCAATATAATTTTTACAATGAAATAAAATTAAAACATATTATAAAATAATTTATAAATAAAATTATAAATATTTTAGCAAATTTTTAAATAATTAATACCAAATTTAAGATAAATTTATTATTTACTATTATAATAATATATATATATGCAAAATGATATCAATCTTTTGGCAATTTAAAATAAATAAAAATTACTTTAAAAACTTCAAAATAGAACTTACTTTTAATTATATATAATTAAATGTTTAATTGAAATTTGGTGCATATAATGTATTAATATTAATAATATATAATGTTCAAAATAATTTTATTATTTGATTTAATGTTATTTATTTTTATTAATACTATATTAATTTATCATATTTTTACATAATTTTGTTTTCTAATACTAAATTATACTAAATAAAAATATTCTAATGTTATATACTGTAATATCTTTGATTAAATATAATATAATAATTTTGTTAAAATATATCAATTGATTTAAAATATATTATAGATATAAAACTTTTTTTATCATTTTATTAAGATTTTTATTTTATGAATTCTATATATATAAGTCAATCTGTCTGTCTGTTTGAGGTTGCCGCCCAGACTGTTGGTCCCACGGACCTGAAATTTTGCATGAGTGAACCCTGTGGGTAACATAGACCAGGTTTTGTTTTGATTCCTGGCTTGGTTTGGGCTTGGACCAGGTTCACAGGGTTGGCATATAGGAGAAGCAATAGGCTTTTGAATTCTGCCAGCTGATGCAACGCTAAATCAATGATCTATATAGTTGTAGTTGCAGTCAAAAATTTTAAAAATATGTTTACTAATAATCATTACTACAGAATGCAAGTTATCCACACGGGATAGAGCAGAATTACATCGCATCCACACTGGACACAGTTTGTTCCTGAAAGCCTACAGGGGACTCAGTAATAAGATAACACAGTAGCATGATTGTTTTCCACCCGTATAGGGCACGGATATTATCAGATAAGAAGCTTTAATTTCCTCTTGGGTGGCAGGACCGTTGGTGCCAGTGACCCAAAATTTGCATGGGTGACTCCCTTAACCCTGTGGGTACCATTGAGGAAGGCCGAGGTCGACCTCCGATGGCATGGTCGAGGTCAAGGAGGCCAAAAATGATGTGAAATGGCTGTTTTGGGCAGAAGAAAGCCTCCCACAGAAAATTTCATATAACAAAAGTTGCAGGGCACCGAAAAGGGGGACCGGACTAGGGCAGGGTTAGGCTTAGGCATGTACCCGGCAACATGGGTACCCACTGCTAGTAATATATAAAATTATAATTTTAATCTGTTATTTAATTTCCAAAGCCAAATCTACTTTACTCTACTGAAAACTCAATGACATTTTTATACTTCAAATAAAATATATTATAAATTATATATAGTATATTTTTTTTACTTTCATCTTCTAATATACAATTATTAATTAAAATATATTTTTTCCATATATTCCTGACTTTGTGATATATAAATTTGAACAAGCATTATTAACTAAATAATTCAGTATAATCAGTAATTACTCATTAAAAAATCACCCAAATTACAATCACTCTTGCTAGAAAGTGGTTATGAAAAATCTACGTATATTATTCTGCTATTTACATTTTGTGTTAGCATCCTATGTGCTTGCTGATCATATGGTGTGTCATGCAATTTTTTATTTACAAACTATGTAGACTATACCTTCCTTTTCTGTCATTCAGCAATGATTGAATATCAAGTGGTCATTTACCAAGTGACACTTTATGTTAAATGTCACTCATTGGTTTTATTTTGTGATATACATTGAACATATGTGACAGTGCTTATGAAAATATTTTCTAATCATAATTATAGTTTTATGATCCTACACATGCTTTTGTGTGTTGTTAGTTTTTCTTGACTGCTTTAATTCTTTGTCATGTTTTACATCATTTAAAATACATAGGGTAATTTAGCAGGTGTGAACTATTGAATGACCTTTTTCTTTGGTTTCATTATGTACTTGTAGTATTGTATATTTAATTTCAATTAAGAATTTTCTCCACAGTAGTGCAAATATGAGTGCCCATGTCGTGGATCAAGATGCATCAGAAAAGAATAAGAATTACATTGTGAGTAGAATCATTTTATTTTGTATAGCAAAGTAATATCAATATGCTCTTTTGTAACATGCCTAGGTTTCTGGGTAGTATGATAGTGGTCGAAGCAAAATTTCTTAGTTGAAACACAAGGAGGTGGAATGGATTTTGTCATCAAAGTGTTTTGGTTACTAAAGTCCTATATGTGGTCTAGCAAACAGGTGCTACGCCATGCTGGTACTCATCAGCAGTGATGCAAATAAACATCATCAGGCAGACAATGGTTTGTTCGCCACAAATTGAGAAAATATGGGACTCGCATCTTTTGGTCACTTTGAGACCACTTAAGCACTATCTCGTTGCTAAACAAGCGAAGAGAGAAGGACGCTATGACTGCTGCTAATGCCATGGAAAGAGTAACCTGAGGAGTGAGACCACTTGAGAGCTCATGTCTGTGCTAAAACAGTGAAGAGAGAAGGACGCTATAGCTGCTAATGCAATGGACTGATTAACCCCTTGACTGCTAATGACCAACCTGGTAGGTGACCTGCCCTATATTATTAATTGTAGAAAAACTGAAAAAATAAGAAATAAACATTTTTGAAACAAATATACTTGGTACAACCTAAGAAACACTTACAATCAAAATAAGAAAGATAATTTCTCCTAGATACAATCAACTGGATAAAATAATGTAATATGTAGTGAATAGTTTGCAGTCGGTACATGTGTAATATATGGGAAATAGTAGTACTAGCCATAGTAGTAGTAAGTTTATTATTATTAAAAAAACAGTTATATAAGCTATAACTGTTTTTCCAAGTCATTGTTCCTATACTACTAACGGAAGAGTGAGACCACTTCGGCGCTCATGTCTTTGCTAAAACAGCGAAGAGAGAAGGACGTTATGACTGCTGCCTATTCTAAGACTTAGACACGATATTTTGATTGATATTCTGTCTGTTTTTAAATAGAAAATAATTTTGAGGCAATGCTATAGTCAAGCAGATTAACTGGAACAAGTTGCATACTTTCACGCCAAGCTGAAATGCATTGAGGTGCATACAAATTTCGTAGGAATTACTTAGAAAACTCTTGCAGAATATTTTTGCAATCGATGTTGGTAGCATTATCAAATTTAAATTAACCAATCACAGACTGGGGGGAGGCGGATCGATCGAGCCAGCAGAAGTGTTGATACAATCGTTTGTTACTTTCAGTTGTACAAGATTGTGGTCAACTACAATAATCAGCAATGGTTTGTTTTTCGTCGCTACAATGAGTTCAGTCTTCTCGCTGACAAGGTGAGTAGTAGCAATTCAATTCCACCTATCTTCATCGTTTCACTGCAAATTGAAATAAGTCAAGTTCAAATTTAAGACAAAATTTAGGCCAGACTAAGACTAAACTGCTATATTGGGAAAGACGAAGAGACACACTCAAAGCATTGCTGAGAATATTGTCAACAATTGAACTACGCAGAACCGTAATTGTTTGTGACAACGCCCCAGTTCACTGTGAATTAGAACGCTGCATTTAATCCGATCGGAGAATGCTGGAATGTGACGAAAAGCGAGATAAAGCCAATGGAAAATATAATGGACACACCCAGTGGAGCATCGTTGGCAGTATTTGACAAGAATCATAGACTGTTCAGGTTCCATGTCACAATGTCGGAACTTGCAATATGGAGCTAAAAACGTCGGTTGTAAATCTAGTGCGATGTCGGATTAAAAATGTCGTAGAAACATTTCGGAGCTTGTCGGAATGACATTAATTTTAGATCGATGTTTTAAAAATGTCGGTATGAAAAATTAGTTGAATGAACAATAATCCCAGAAAATAATCGAATTTTTAAAAGTCCTCATTCACGTATTTGGCGTAGAGGTTTTTCTATTTCCTTTGATTTCTTTGTTTTTTGTCAAGCCAGTTGCGCTACGTTCAAGATTGGAGAGATTAGTGGATAAGCAGCAAGGTTTTAGATCAGGACGAGGAACGCGGATGGCATGTTTGCATTGAGACACCGACATATCATTGAAAAGAAGCTGGAAAAGAAAGAGAATGTGGTGGTTTGTTTTGTGGATTTAGAAAAGGCATATGATACGGTGCTGAGAGAACTGGTCTTTACCACACCGAGATGGATGGGCGTGAGAGTGACGGAATTTCGAATGGTGCAAGGAATGCACGAAGAGACAAGAGCAAAGGTTGTAGTGGGTGCAGAGGGATCCAAGAAGTTTTCAGTGGAGATAGGATTGAGGCAAGGAAGCGCCCTTCGCCCACTTCTCTTCATTGCGGTCATGGAACTGGTGAGTAGAAAGTGTGGTGGATATGTTATGGAGAAAATCCTTTATGCGGATGACCTCACCTTACTAACAGAAATTGCGTAAAAACTGGAACTGTAGTTGGAAAAATGGAAGTTAGAGTTTGAAAGGCACTGTTTAAGGATTAGTTCTGAGAAAACGGGACTGACGAGACTGAATCAGGTTACTAGTTTCGCCTACTTGGGCGGTACAGGGTCGGAGGATGGTAGTACAGAAAGGGAAGTGAGCAAGAGAGTGCAGGCAGGGGCAAATGCATGGCGAGAGGTAGAAGGGGTCATGGGTAAAGTTCTGAGTGCCTGTGTAATATCAGCAATGACTTACGACTTGGAAACGGTGGCATTGACAGAAGTCCAACAACAAAAACTGCAACAGTCTGAGAACAAGGAACAAGGAAGATAGCAGGTGAGGAAAGAGTGGAGAAGAGAAGGCTGGAAGGGGTGAGAGAGGAGGTGGGGTTAATTCAAACGGTAACAAACATGATAGTGCGTAGTAGACTGAGGTGGGCTGGACACGTCGTACGAATGGAAAGCGCCGAAGATAGCATTTCAGAGGGAGGAGAATGGGAGACGCAGAAGGGGACGGTCTAGTCTGATGTGAAGGGACTGTGGGAGGAAGGACTTCAGGGCAGCGGGCTGACCGGGGGAATGGACCGAGTTGGTAAAGGACCGTGTGGCGTGGAAAAGACTTTTGCACACCATATGTGATTTTTTCATATATGGACCTTTCCTATACTTTACATTTATGCAATTTCATTTGTGTACTTTGTGTGAAAATCAAAGGAGTTGCAAAAAGCTTTTGTTCCGACATTTTGAGGGTAAACCACTGCTCATTGCGAAAAATCATATAGAAAAAAATCGGTGACATGGTATTTATTTGCAAACGAATATAACTGTTTTGTTCATTTAAACACGTGCTTGACCTATTTCAATGTGAGGTGAAAAGGATGTAGAGTAGCTGAGCAGTTATCCTGTCAGTGCATCTCTACTAACTTGTAGTTGAAGAAGAAATTCCCTCAAGCGGGCCTCAAAGTTCCCGGCAAGCGACTCTTCGGAAATCTGGATCCGAACTTTGTCCGCCAGCGGAGGGAAGGTCTGCACGAATTCGTCCAGAAAGTTATGGCGAATGATGTTATTGTTGAACTGTGAGTGAGCTTCGTTCTTCAATGCACTTAGAATGCAAAGCTGCCAGGCATAGGGCTGCTATCAGCGATTCGGCAGAATGTCATTTCATCTGCCATCTAGCAGCTAATGTTTAGGAGCAGCAAAATTTAGCAGTAACCCCACTCGAAATTGCCGCAAAAAGGAACCAATAAGATACGAGTTTTATTCTGTGACGTAATTTTTGTCAATGACTTTAGGAGATCGTAAATTACACAATAAGATATGTTTTTATAACTTAGGAACTCCTATTTAGCAGTGTTTTATGAAGCAGGCTTTAGCTGAACAGCTATTTAGAAGCTCCTAATTCCTAAATTTAGAAAAACCGTGAAAAGATTGTATTGCTCAAGAAATTGGTTGTCTTCCGTAATTTCGTACAGACATGAAGTCCAGCAGTTCCTGGGCATCGACAAGCAAGCCTTCCTGGATGATCAGACGGATGACATTGCGGAATCCCCGGAACCCAAGGTAGACCCCTGTCTATAATCAGTGCTGTCGCTTGTCCCTACACCTCGCTTGGTTTGGTCGGGTCATGTTTCAGACTCCTGTGCCCTCCACTCAGTCCTCCGAGGAACCCTCCTTCGAGCTGGGCAGTTCGGAGAACAAAAAGTCAGTCACAAGGGCCAACCTCACTTTACCTTTTCAGTGGTCACTTCTGAACTGTTTTCTATTTGCAGAGCTCATGCGAGTGACTTCGAGTTTCTCAAGGTCATTGGAAAGGGAAGTTTCGGCAAGGTATGTATGTGAGCGTGCGCGCGTTCCTTTGCTTTTGGATGAATCTACGTTCGAAATCTATTTTCTTGTAGTAATTTCAGATTGGTTTTAGTTGTTTCAGAATGTCGTCGCCTCTTAGCTAGAAGATTGTGGGTTCGAGACCCGTTATGACTTGGTTTCAACTGTGCTTTTCCCTGTAACTGCGTTTTACTGTTTGTCTGCGTTTCTTTAGATAATGTAATTTGTCAAAATTGTAATGAGTTAAATGCGGTTAAAATATTACGAAATTCTGGTGTCACTGATGTTAGAAATGTATATTTTTCATTGAATTGTTCACAAAATTATAAAACCATGATACCCACTTGCCTGGAAAACCTGGAATTCCATGCAGAATTCTTTCTGAAAACTGTAAATTTATCAACAATTAGAAAATGTCCTGAAAAATTGTTTATGAGTGTAGTCATAATAATTATTACATTTCATACCCTTTCTCTTTACTACTTTCGGTCCTCTGCTGATTTTTCACACATATTTCAGTAATGTGTTTTGACAGTAGTATATTTACCTCCACTTGTCAAATTCGTATGACAAATCATCATACTACCAAAAATTGCAGAATGGCTATATAATATTTATTTTCGATAAATTCTTTGCAAAATTGCAACTACAGTAGCTGCTATAAACTGTACAGACATACAAAATTAAAAAAGCCTCGCCCATTTTACAAGTTAACGAAAAGGCCGAGGTAAATGTTATGCAAAAGCATTAATAGTGTTTTGCTTTTGGTTGGGAAATGATGTTATCCAGATGGTGGCAGAGATAAACATTTCAGCAGCAATCGCACGGTGTACTTCGGTCCGAATTGTGATGGGTACCTAAAAAATAAAATAGTCAATAAGTTATGAAAAACATTCAAGAAGAAAAAAAACGGTAAGACATCAGGTTTATATCAAGACATTGTTACCTCCCGCCGCCGCCTAACCTGGAGGTTTATCTGCCGGATTATGTATTATGTTATTGTTGAAAATTTCTCTCTTTTTTGTTTCGTAATTTGCACACTAAGTCTGTCGTCTTTCTGTGAATGACGTTTTTGTGTCTGCGATTTTTTCATTGTTTGAGTTGTAATTTCCATATTATCGAGTGGCAGCACTGGTGTCAAGCAAAAATGGGAAATTAATGCGGAAATATTTCTATTTTAAATACTAGTTAGTCATTTCTGATCAATTTTCCATTTTTATGAAATGCGGATTCCCAAATATCGCTAAAAGTACTTAGTAATTGTGATATTTAAATGTAAATACCTTTTCCCTAGGCGAGGGGTCTGGCCACTCCACCATCCTGGCTGCCTACAGGCACCGGATCGGCCTTGTCGACTCCCCCCTCTGTCCCTTCTGCCTCCAGGCCCTGGAGGACCTCTCCCACCTTCTCCTTACTTGTCCCTCTCACTCTGTCCTTCGCCTTTCAGTCCTTGGTGACAACCCCTCCCTCGCCGTCCTTGTTGACAGGAAGCGAGCGGAGTCGTTCCTCAAGGGTTCGGGTCGCTGACACGCCCGCCAGACCGGGAATAAGACAGACAGACAAGTATTTCTTGTCTAACGAATTCTATAGCAACCGTGACTCTAAGAAGAACCCAAATTCCCTACGCATAAATGAAAATCAACACAAATAAAATAAAACTTTGAACAACGTCGATATTTCTGCTATAGTAAAATCTAAAGGGATGAAAATATGATTTAATACCAGGCGACGTTTGGCCTACGTTCTAACTGCAAACTCAATTCCACTTACCCCTTTGGCCGGGGTGCACTCGATTGGTAGTCCAGCTTCGATGAGAGTCATCATGGCTTGGATGGTGATGAGGGTCCCTGTCCGACCAATCCCTGCGCTGCAGTGGACGAACAAAGGACCGGGATTGGTGAGCCCGGCGTGCAGGGAGCGCAGCAGACTCGCAAACTGGGTTAGAGGAAATAAAGAAAGAGTACACGAGGTTAATCCACAGAGGGGAACAAAAACTCAGAAATGCGAGCGCCATTAATTTAACGCGAAATCGAGCATACGACCCACAGTCTAGTTGGGGACACGGTACCAAAGGTCAAGAATGTGAGCTGAAGGGCCAAGATTGGAGAGGCGGCGAACCGAGAGGGTGGGAGGATTTGAAGGGATTTAGAGCAGGAGGGAGAGGAAGCACGGTTAATGCGGTGGAGGTAGGAGATAATGGTTAGAGAGTGGATATGAAAGCGAAGTCGGGAGAAGGTAATGCATGTGGAGTGAAGAGGGTGGCGTTCAAAGGAAGAGATTTCTGCAATCTGGTGCTTGAAGTTCTGCCCAGTTTGTGACGACAGAGAGAAAAAAGATAAGAGAGAGATGAAAAAAGAGGGGGAG
>JAUYWV010068339.1:0-15755 GCA_032274565.1 Nematoplana nigrocapitula | reverse complement strand
GGGGGGGCTCGGGTCGCTCCAACCTTTCCCAATATATACTGCCTCTACTGTAGCCAACTTTTGATAACATATTGTCAAGACTTGCCAGCGGGGGAGGGAGGGTGGCCTCTGGTCACTCCAATCATTACTACTGCTCTCTGAAGAGCTGCGCCGAAAATTCATTTTAAATAAAGAATTTAGAGCGAACTGACTTATTATGCTTGTTTACTGGCCTGGTGAAATAATTCATTGATCAAGTTCAGTCAGGATAGAAATAGTATGGTATTCTGATTCCATCGTCATATTCCGATTCTGATTCCACCATTTTCCAAAGATTGACTCCTCGGCATTCTGATTCTACTCCAATGTAAAAGTAATATTATCCAATTCTAATTCCACTTACAAGTTGAATTAATTCCGGAAGCGTATCGATTCAACTTAAATCGCTACATGGTATATCGTCTGCGGTAGGTTGAGAAAACACTTTGCCTATATGCGGCGTTGACTCAAGAATACGCAAAACTTGGCGTACCTTTGCAGACTGCAGTAATGAATGATCCGCTGTACAAACATTATGCATAAAAATGTTTGCCTGCGCCGCCGACCGACGCACCAACGTGCCTATCGAAAGAAGAGCGTCCGGGAGGAAGGATTGACAGGAGAAAGGACATCGAAGTGTGATATAGTAACCCAAGCAACAGCCAACGTCGACCTTACGTCGACTAAATGTCGAGTATAACGGCGAGTCAACATGTCACTTGTCGGTCGACCTACTCACGTGCTCTCACGTCGACTCGAAGTCTAACTTCTAACTTCGGACTTCGAGGTTTGGCGTCTCTGTGTGGAAGCGGAAGGGCGGAAAGTACTTCGCAAATCTCGCGTTGACGATAAAGACGATGTCTTGCGTCTTGCGGATTGTGTTCTGCGCTACTGAGGCTTATATATGTCCTTGCGATCGGATTGCGTCCTGCGCCACTGAGGCTTATATATGTCCTTGCGATCGGATTGTGTCCTGCGCCACTGAGGCTTATATATGTCCTTGCGTTCGGATTGTGTCCTGCGCCACTGAGGCTTATATATGTCCTTGCGTTCGGATTATGTCCTGCGCCACTAATGTTTCTTTTGACCATGTCGATTGCTCCCAAATTGCTTCCATATTTTTTCACCAAATTATTACTTTCATCACAAAGTTAGAAAAGGCCGTAAGAGTTATCGTTCAGTCATTATCAATCACTTTTTGAGTGAACTCTTTTTTTTTGGGGGGGGGGACATATATAGGCCACTTTGGGCTTGGGTGGGGGCGCCTTAAAGCCCCCCCCCTGGATCAGACAGGGGATTCTTACTATTTTTCTTATAATAAGGTACAAAGTTTGCCGCTGTTTTAGGCTAGCTCTTATGTAACATCTGCTTAACAAGAAAACGAGGTGGCAACTAGGAAATGTACTACTCATTAGGGAAAATTTTAATTTCAATAAAATACCAGATATAGATATGTGCTTGGCCCATAAAACTTGTTGGACTTGAATGATTTTATAGAATTGCTTATTTGATGGATGGCGTTCAGCGCTCTCCGGTTTGGTTCGGTCGAAAAGGGTTTTACTGTCCCCTTCCTGAAAACGCTCCTTCCACTCTCAGAAACGGCCCCTCTCCTTCCTGGGAACGCCTCCTCCTGGGAACGTCCCGTCCCTTCCTGGGAACGCCTCGTCTTTTCAAGCGCACCTTTTTCATTTATAGGGGGCGGAGGAGAGTTAAAATCAAGGACTACTTGAATATCCGGACAGTTAACTATACGCTTTAATCATGTTTAATCATGAGGCTGATTATTTACACACTATAAAAATAGTTCGACGATAGAAATGAACGTTCATCACATTGTTACTTAATCAAACTTTCGAGAGGAATCGAATAGTGTCAAATAAAATTCCATCTGTCCATCTCCCGACCTCTAAAACTGACACCATTTTGAAGGCCACTTTTGAGGAATTGAAATTTAAGCTTTTTGCGGCAATATCGCTTCAGGGACTACTACAATATCTGAAGGTATTCCCTGTATCGCTTTTTCATTTAAATAATTACACTAATATCCTTCTAAAGATTGAACGCATTTTCACCAATCTTTCAACAAACAGTTTATTAGAATATTAGAGCATGTTAGAGCGGTACCGAAAGGGGGAACAGAAGGCGGAAGATAATTAAATTTAAGTAAATTAGTCATATAATAATAGCAAAAAACCTGTTCTAAATAAAAGATTTACTTATTTTTATGCACTTCCGCTTTTTCTTCCCCGTTGGATACTGGTGTAACATGCTGTAATGCTCTAATAAGCTATTTAAAGTTTGGTGAAAATGCATTAGTAGTATACTATAGCTACGCTCTGGATCATCAGCTATGCGTGCCGACCCCTCTCTCACGCGCACGAAGACGTGTTCGTGCACGTGGGGGGGGGGGGGTGACACATCGGGCGGAAACGTGTTCGTGCCCATATAACCAGGTAAGAGACGAGACTTAGATCAGTTACCGCTTGGTTACCATAGAAGACGGACCTCCTCGCTCAACTGTGCTCTACTTGGACAACTTTGCCGACTATTATTCGAATTCTCCTCCTATACGACTATTCTCCGAACTGACGACTATTCTCCGAATCTTCTACTCGGTCAACCTATTCTCCGATCCTCCGAATTTGGTTTATTCTGAAGACAGTAAGCATGATTCCATCTGTTCTAAACATTTATGTATACAGTAAATACAATCTGCATTGGGTGCTTCGTTTTTTAAATTTTAAATGAAATGAAAAGTCTCTGCTTATATTTATGCATAAAATGTTCAGAAAAAAAACTTTTATATGAGATAAACCCTGCCGGCTACTCTGAAGTTTTATTCATAAAGTTATTAAAATGCCACTGAAGTCAAGATAATATTGTGAATATATACAATATAGACTGATTAATTTCATGTATAGGTAATGAAGAGTTTTATATAGAAATCTATATTAATATAATAAAAACGTTGTTAAAACTCGCATTTTTCTCCACTCTTAAAATAATGGTTTAACTTAATATAGAAAATTATAGCGATATGTAGGTTACTATATAGGGATATGTAACTCACTATGTAAGCTCACTTTAATATATAAATGTACTGTATACCTTACAGATCTGCCTAAAAATACAGTACAACAAAATAACTTTAAAAAATTATTCAAAATATTATTTTTGAAAAAACTTACGTTATTACTTTACATTCTCGAGCGTAACCTCTGCAATGGTAATAGCAAAAGAAACATTATTGTAATTGAGTCGGAACACGTGTGACGGTCTGCTCTTGACGAGTAACTAGTTTTTGCACAAATTAGGTAAACCAGAAGAAAAATCGTGGGGATAACATATGGCCGCCAGTATATATTCAACTTTGAATTATCTGCTTCTGTTTGGCTCTTGCTGCTCGCCAGAGGGAAGGGAGTGGATTAATATAATAGAAGCCTAGCTATCCATACTTCAGCATAGCCAGGAATGTTACAACTCCCCGAGGCGAACCCCAGAACGTAGTGGAGGAAAAGAAGCCTCTAAAGCGTCCTCAAGCACGGACAGGGAGGAAAATGGGGCAAAAAAGGGAAGTGAAACAAACCAGACTGAACTGGAGTCGTGTCAAATACTGAGTATGTACAAAGGAGTGTTACGACACAATTTTTATAATAAAACAAAACAGTCTTATTAAATATCGGGGCTTTTTTAAAGTAATAATGTCAAAAGGCGCATAAAAGTTAAAATTGGACATTCGTATTTTTTTACAGTATATAGGTACTTTCACACCTACAGTACTGTATGTGTATTTCTACACATACTGTAGTATTGTAAATATACATACCCTTTGCATTAAATTTGTGTTATTAGGTACTTAATGAGTTTATCGTTTCATATAATATATACATTTAAAGAGTATAAAATTGTGAAGTTATTTATATGGATTTATATTTTATATTAAAATATGCCGAGCTCATGGAAGCAACACAACTATAACACAAATAGCGTGTTGAACAAACACATCTTTTTCCCGTGTACAAACACATCTTTTTCCGTGTACAAAAACATCTACAATAAACAAATAAAAACTTTGATTCATTTAGAAAACGCCACCACTTTCTATCACACTCCAGGATGATTTGTGCCTGGTCTACTAATTCAATTAACTGCTCCCACACACAGAACCGTGTTTTTAGAAGACATGAATTTCTTTAGATCGTCGTTCTTCTTTTGTATCGCAATGAGAAAAGGTTTGAATGAGGTCATATTATATACTACTCAAGAGTGAAACTCTGTGGAGACAAACTGCGCAATCGCTTCATTGAAGTATCTGCTTAAAACAAGACATTGTTAGAACATGGTTAGAACTATGTTTGAATTGCCTGCGGCTGCCAACAGTTTTTTCGACGATGCATTCTCGTATTTTTCCACATTAATTAATTTTGTCCAAGTTTGACACTGATTCACAAGAGATTTGTTTCAGGTTTATTCAGAATTTCGTAGAAAAATAGTATTTGTCAGGATGACTGAAATTTGGTTATTTAAAAATTTCTCTCACTAAAAACTAGATACCTAAAATTATTCGTTCGTAGCATATTCTAAGTAGCTAATGATTACGAATGTGTTTATTAGGTGAATAATATGCTTTACAAAATGCTAAGAAACATTATACGGTCTGCCTTATACACTACTCTAAGATACGTTTATGATGAGGTTTAGCAATTTATTGAATAGCATTGTTCTTGTGATAGCTTCTTCAGCAATACCAACTCATCAGGTATTAAATGATCGTTTAAACTAACTTATATTAGTTGAGTTTTTAAGTGTGGTGGCACATTTGAATTAATTTTTTACATATTATCCTGAAAAATATGGATTTTAGTAATAAGGTAGACACATGTGGATAACTAATACGCGGCAAAAGAGAAGAACCAAGATACCAAGACATATGGAGGGGAAAATCCCCTGCGAGTTCAGGAAGCTTCGAAAACGAAAAATAACAAACGATTTAGGAAAACCATTATTGATGAACAAATAAACCAGTGTGTACTTTTCAGAACTCCAGGTTTTCTCCTGCCGCTGTCTTGGTAGCTTGAATCTCCTCTTTTTTTCTTTTTTTTAATTTGAAAATACTTATGAACTGTGTGTATGTCCGTGTGTGCGTGTGTGTATGTCCGTGTGTGTGTGTGTGTTGGTTTGTCATTCTATGTGTTCGCTGTGTCCTCCTATAGAATATCAATTGGAGAGAGCTGGGTACCCACACTTTGTTTAGCGGGGCAGGGCTTGCACTATGTGTTTTTTTAATTTACATCCGTATGGGTGTCACAGGTTCCGTTTTAAAGATTTGTTTTCGACCCTTTTTAGTCTACCAAAACTGTACGTCACTTTTATAACACCTTACGACGCAGTGAAATCACCACTGACCCCAGTCATATTTCATTTCCCATTATTGACCGATTTGCTGTAACAAATTAAACACAAAATTTCCAAAAACTTACATTACTAATTCGAACAAAATTGCCACATTTGTAAATTACTTAATCGTAAAATATACTGCAGAATTCCAGAACAATCGATCATTAATAATAGCAAAGAATCAATCATTTTTAAATTATAGATCAATTTGTAAACAAGCAGACTTGGAAATTAATTGAATTACTGTACATTGAAACTATAAAGTTGACATAGTGATTGCAATTCGGGGCAAAATACCAAAGAAAATAAAATAAACTAATGGCCCCAGTCACGGGTTGCTAAGAGAATAAAAGTGCATCGAAACGAAGAAACGACACAACGCACTGCTAGCCTTATTTTGACTGCGCGTCAACATGTTGCAAACGCGACTGCAAAACCTGACAAAGCGCACTGCCCGTCATCAAACAAACACTTCATGAATGTCTCAAGCCCGCGCTAATAAAACACCCGCGGAGTGCGCTGTCCGTCATTAAACAATTGCTATGGGAGCCACAGGTTCCGTTTTAGGGTCTTTTTAAGACTACCAGATATTACGTCCTTCTATATCTGTTATGGCGATCTGTAATGCTTCCATGGAAGTGGTGACAGCATTAGATTTGAACATTTATTGAAAGTGATATTTCTTTGATTATATTTCATCGCTAGCAGACGCGTTTAATCTTCTGATCGCTGTTCAACTTCTCCTGACTATATTTACGATTAATTACGATTGAATTCCAGTTAATTCTTCATTACTATTGCATAAATATAAGAGAGCTGTAAAGTCTTTCGTCCTTCGTCATTTAGGGAGCTCTAATACTGTAGATCTTAATTACAGTACAGGAAGAAAACTTATTTTCAATTTTCACTTTTTTCCATAAGCAACCAACTAAGCTAGTCGGAAAATAGACTTCTCAATACACGGATTTGGGGAGAGAGTATCAAGACATCACAGCTACAGAGGTAGAGAAATTTCACCATTACTGTAGGGAAAAGGCAGACAAGAACCATTAGAATTCTTGATCATGTTTGGAATTAGAGAGAAGAGAAGGGAGAGAACGACGCAGCATATAGTGAGAGGAGTGAAATTTGAGCTTAAATCATTTTGACTCAGTCTTATACCACAGTGATGTTTTTCAATTTTACCAAAAAATGTGGTTTTCTTTATTCCTGTCGATATGGGTATAGTTAGCTTTGTACTTAATGGGCAGAACTATTCTCGCTATATACTGTATACTGTAGATCTGAAATGCTGGCGACGACAGTGAAATCTGTACACATTGCCAAGATAATGATATTCATTTCTGTAAGGCATGGCGAAGAATAATTGCCCAAGGGAGTGTGCATAAATTTATTTTGCAATTCTAGCATGAATATCTTCTATCCCGACGAAAACATGTTTTACTACAACTTTCATTTTCATTTGTGTCAAGAGATAGCATATTATATTTTAGGAGTACAGTACTGTACAACAATACAATGACTATCCGGCAATAAAGTGGGACTCTAAATGAAAACAATAAAAGTTAATGTCAGTAGAAATATTTTACTTTAATATGTCGAATTGCACAAATTATGTCACAGTGCAATGAAGTATACTAAGGTTACGAAGATATTCCGGAGTAAGGTTATCACGTGTATCAAACGAGTTTTGCCCAGACGCCTGTGCATATAGATGAATGTAAGATGTATAGGTATGTAAGTTCCATTTCTGAGAAGTATTAATCCAATGGGCATATATTTACAGTATATCACTGACATTTACACTGATGTAAGTACTAATCGATAAAACAAACAATAGGACATAATTCTACGGATAAGACGTGCTAGAAAAGTCATTGGAGACATAACCATACGATGGAAAAAAACAAAGACGTGTGAGACCGATTTTTTTAATTTTGAAATTTGAATACAGTCAGCGAAAAGGCCTGCTTGCGATTTGACGATCGCTCATGTCTCAGCTGAAATAAAATTAGCTATTACAAACTTTGACATAGTTCACTTCCTAAAGTACAATGATAAATAAATAATAAGCTGGCGCTCTGAAGCGTTGTAATGGATTGGATTGGGTCAGGTGGCACCCCGGTCAGAGGAACCGGAGTTCCCGCAGATACGAGGTCACCCCCACGTGCTCCTCCGTCAGCACCGACAGAGGCGGGGCCCAGATGAGCAGGCCATACCTGGAGCCAATGCTCCAGGGTCTATCGGCTTTGCCCATCCTCTCCACAGAGGGAACAAAGTGAATTTGTCTCCGGGTTCACACGGGCTCGATACTTCGCAATCCGCGCTACAGTCTGTCGGGATAGGTTCGCCGGCCTGGGCGCGCAGCCGAATATATTCGGCGAGTACGCTCATGGACGGGATTGGGATCCTTGACTTCTCTCTTGAGGAGGGCCCTAGCCGCCTTCAAAGACTTATATAACAATATGTCGGACTGTGTATTTCTTGATGCATCTAATAAGTACAACATTAGGCCGCTGGAAACGCCACTTTTATGAACCCAGTAATTTTGCTCACGATTATATCATGATTAAGACGGAATAAAAACGCTTGTCTGACACAGCTGTCTAACCACTCAATCATAAGTCAAATTAATATGCCGTTGTGGTGGCCTTGCGATGTCTTCTGGTGCTAGCCATGAAAAACTGTTATTGTGTACTGAAACGACCCCTTAAGTCGGTAGAGCAAGGACTCATTTTCAGACGTAGTTCATCGTCAGGAAATTTCAACAAATAAGCTGTGAATAGCTGCATTTAAAACTCTTTAATACCATCAACTGCATACTGTGGATATATCATATAAGGATGGACGAAGAAAATCTTTTAAAATACCATTCAATCGAAGATATACCTGCAATTTCGGCAGTGTTTCCCATTGGAACTGCTGGCTCCTTGTGAGGTTTCGGACACGGAAGAAGTTGATGGACGGCTGGAATTGGACCTCTTGGCTGATGTCATCGAGTGCTCCGATACACTAATAAAAAATAAGGATAGAATAGTAACACAACCGAGACACATTTTCTAACGAAAATTAAAGAAGTTGTGGTACACCTTAATGAACAAGTAAATCAAGAAACCCTATCAGGGAAGGTATTTAATTATCATCAATTGCTTTTTCGCATTCTAAATGCCGGAATTTGCAGCTCATTATTCTCTCCGATTTTTAAATAAATTAGTTTCATTCTACTAGCGCTTTGTGTTTAAAGCTTTGCAAAACATTTATCACCAAGAGTTGAACTATTGTGTAGCATTCGTCTTGGTAAATTACTGAAAGAATCAAAAAGATATACAGTTGAATAAACATTAAGCAAACCATATCCGAATTTCCTATTAGAACTCATCTTTCAATCTTACCTAAATTTTAAAAATAATTAATTAATGTACATTAGTTGGGATGAAAACGTTGTCCTTTTACGCAAGGCAATTTACACATTGTATTACTTACTTACTTAATTTGGCCGGGTTTTCACCCGAGCCAATGAGACAACCTTTCTCCACACATTCCGGTCCAGCATCGCATTTCTTATTTCATCAACCGACTGCAATCCGGTATCCTCCATCAGCTTATCGATGTGGTTCAAGCGTCTTCTCCCCCGACTCGCACCTCCTTCAAATCTCTCCCATAGCACAATGTTCGATGCAATCTCCTCAGAGTGCCGGAAACAGTGTCCTGCCAAGCGCATTCTTCATTCCCTGATTTTACAAGATGACTTAGGAAGCTTCCCATACAGCTCGGAGTTTTTCATATGTGCTTTCCATGATATGTTTATGGCCATTCGTAGCATCCTCGTGTAGCACCCGTCAAGCACTTTCTCAAGTGATTTCGTGAGTGTCCATGTTTCGCTGCCGTATAATAAAACTGATTCCACAGTGGCTGTCTTATTTTGATATCCTTTCTTAGTGGTTTTCCAGATCTTTCTCATTCTGTGTCATGCCACCCAAGCTAGAGATTTTCTTGTCTTTAAATCTCTTTCAGTGCACCCAATCCACCCTCCAAGGTATTTGAAATCTTCTACTGTTTTAATTGTATCTCCACTACGTGATTTTAAATTATTCATAGATTCTTACCCAAATATCATTATCTCAGTTTTCTTTGCAACACGTGAAACCCTATTTTGGCAGTCTCAATCTTGACTCTACAGAGCATCTCTTGATCATTATTTATGTCCTCAGAAATGAGCGCAATGGCATCTGCAAAATCCACATCGGCAAATACTACTGGTGATATTCTTCTACTTCTTAGTTTAAAACCTAGAGTCTCTTCTTTTCTAGACGCTAGACGCATAGCGTAATCTAAGACAATTGCAAACAGGTATGGTGTGAGAGTGTCGCCTTGTAATACCCCTGCTGTAATCTGTAAGAAGTCGGTTTCTCCGTCTGGTGAGAGCACTCTTGCTCTAGTATCTTTGTATAGGGATTCTCTTGCTGTGACCAGTTCTTCAGGTATGCCATACGATTTAAGAATCTTCGTCATCCTTCCTCTATGAACGCTGTCAAATGCTTTTTTTAAATAAACAAAAACCATTGTTGCCTTGAGGTTATTTTGTTTTACGCCTTCTAATAGTCTGCGGAGTGTTAAAATGGGTGATGTGGTTGATCGTTTTGGTCGAAATCCATTCTAATTTGGTCGAAGAAGTTCATGTAGTACTAGTTGAATGCGATTGAGTATAAGTCTGTTTATTGTTTTAGCTACGATTGAAGACAGGCTAATACCTCAATAGTTAGATGCATCTGTAAGATATCCTGATTTCGGGATGGGGATAATATTAACTTCCGATAATTGTTAAGGTTTCGCTCCACTGATCAGGAGTTTGTTGGCATAGTCTATGATTATATCATCAATGTCACATCTTTTGATTACTTCAGGTGGGATTCTATCCGGACCAGGCGCCTTAGCTTCAGTAATTTTCCTTTATGCTGCGAGGTATTCAGTTTGATCGAATGGGCCCTTCTTTATATTCAATTCGTTAAATATGTTCTCTATTTCAGTGTCGTTCCCTTCTATTTTCGGTTCCTTTCCAAGTAGGTCGTTAAAGTGGTTGTACCAGTTAGATTTCCTCTCCTCATTGCTATTCCCTGCGGGGATACCCTTTTTTGATACTTTTCTACCACTGGTTTCATTTATTATTTTCCAGCTAATACTATACTTTGCTTTTATGTCTGCTTCTTTTACTTGCCTTATCATCTCTTCAATTCTTTGCTCCGTGGCTATATCATATGCTTTCTGAAGCTTATCTTTTTGTATTTGTAAGTTGTGCTGATTTAGTTTGAACTGCTATTAGTTTCATATTTAGTGAATGCCTCTTGAACTTTATGTCTTGCTTTGACTAGCTGGGATTCGGTTGCTATCAACAGGGTGGCCGCATATACTCGAAATTCGCAAATATACTCGAATATACTTAAATTTTGGAGTCATAATCGAATATACTCAGATATACTCGATGTTTTTGTATTAGTTAATTATTTTTTATGTACCATTTTTCATTTACTTCAGGCTGTCGAATGGTCATTCAAAACCTGCATTACAAAGTATACTTTATCAAATGACTTGAGATCTAACAGATCTCGTGTAAAATCTATAGCTAAGTTTTTTATTCTGCTGTTGCCTCAACTACGTCTTCATTTGTCTCGATCGACTTCTGTTTCAGCCAGTCAGTCTTCTGTTCCTGCCAGAGTCAGTCTTCTGTCTCAGCCATTCAGTCTTCTGTTCCTGCCAGAGTCAGTCTTCTGTTTCAGCCAGTCAGTCTTCTGTTCCTGCCAGAGTCAGTCTTCTGTCTCAGTCATTCAGTCTTCTGTCTCAGCCATTCAGTCTTCTGTCTCAGTCATTCAGTCTTCTGTCTCAGCCAGACAGTCTTCTGTCTCAGCCAGTCAGTCTTTTCCAACTAGTCCTTTGAAAGAAAAGATTGGGTAGTTCAGGGTGAGCTCATTTTTCTTCTAGGAGCGGTCAAATCACGCATGTCTGCACGAGGAGTGGAAACAATAGTTAGTCTGCTTCCGAGTATCTTTTCTGATTCAGCTGTAGGCAGCAAATTTAGCCTAGGGCGTACTAAGTTTGCTTAATACCTCTGTTATGGTATTTCTCCTTTTCTAGAGGGTCAGTTAGTCAAGGAGTTGGGTAGCGCGAGTGACTATGTTGCCATGTTTGACGAAAGTCTGAATAAGATAGCACAGCGATGCCAAATGGACCTAATTATTAGGTACTGGTTAGATACAAAACATCAAGTCATCACTAAGTATTTTGGTTCCGCATTTTTAGGACACACACGTGCATTGGACATTTTGGATGAATTTTGTAATTTATTGGATAAGGTGGGATTACAGAAATTGATTTCAGTCTCCATGGATGGACCCAATGTTAATTGGATTTTTTTTAACTGAATTGTGCCGCAAACGAAGTTTGCAGAGTATGCCTGACTTGCTAAGTACAGGGTGTTGTGGTCTGCATGTAGTCCATGGTGCCACTCAGTTAGGCCATTTAGAGACTGGTTGGCAGTTAAATCAGGTCTTTTCTTCAGCCAACTATCTCTTCAAAAATACTCCTGTGCGGAGAAGTGATTTTATTAAACTGACATCATCGACTAATTTCCCTCTAAAGTTTTGTGCAGTACGCTGGTGGGAGAATCTCATTGTTGCTAAGCGACTTTTGGATCTGTTGCCGAAATTACGTGTTTACTGTAAGAAGGTGAAACCAAAATCGAAAGTGTCATCTTTTGAGCGGGTTGAGCAATCTTTGAAAGATCCTCTTCTGATGACCAAAGATGGGTTTTTTATTTCCGTGTGTAGCATGACAGAGCCTTCTTTGCGTAAATTCTAATCACCGAAGCCGATGTTACCATTTCTCTGTGATGAACTTGCTACCCTTCATACAAACCTGGCACAAAGCTAAATTGTTTATTATCACTTGAAAATACAATAAAAATAACAGAGAAAAATCTGGCATTATCTGCGAAGAAGAGGAAAGCCAGCAAGATCATGATAATGTTCGGATAAAGTGAAAATAAAATAACAGACTGACTGATAACATTTACAATATTATTACTGGGGTGCGCACACAAAAACATTCCATTGTTTTTTCTATTATGCTTTTATCGATTTGCAATATAATTTTTTTTAAATAATCTCCAAAATTATAGAGTAAGACGGGTAACTTGGGTAACTTTACTAGTTAACTAAATATTCTACCCTACTCGTTTTTTTTACTAAGTTTACTCGAATTATACTCGAATATGCTCGATTTTTTGTGAAGTTTATGCGGCCACCTTGTAATGGGTCTGTGGAATACATAAGCAACTTGTTGGAGTGCTGTTGTAACCTCCTGGAACAATATTTCTTGACCTTTTCGACTAAAGTTACTTGATGTACAATCCTGTGAGGATTTGCTAGACGATGTTAGTGAACATGGTTCAGTAAGGGAAAGTGAAGCGGGTGACAGAAACAATACCAAAATAGACAAAAATGTATTGTCAAACCTTTCTGATGAAGAAATTTCCCCAACAGGCAGCATTATTTTGCGTACCAATCCCTTTCTCCTCGTTGCCCAGTTTTGGTATATTTCAATTTGATTGACATTTTCTCTTTAAAAAAATTCTGTTTGTTGATTTCACAATTGCGTCGGCTTACCAATCGAAAATTTCAAAACTTCCATCGTTCAACATTGAAAAAATGGATTTACTCTTTTACACTTCAAGACCGCTTGATGAACTATCACAATCCACCGTCTTCAGTCGAGGTCGCCTGGGAGCTGTGTGACTTTAAACCAAACAGGGTGCCTTAGTCGCTGCAGCGGCCGGAGAGAAAGCGACTCTGCACATAGTGCTACATATATGAAAGAACCATGGAAATGGTGTTAAAACAGAATATAGTCCGAAATTTCCTTAGTGTGTTGCAGATTAACACATCATCTTTGTCATCAACAAAAAAGCTGTGAAATAAATTTCCACAACGATGTAATGTAGATCAATTTGGTTTAGCGACGGTGCAAAGAGCACAAAAGATTTTATCGGAAGAAGGGGTTTAACACTCCATTCTCTTTTTTGAACCACTCTTTTTTACAACTTATTTTTCGCTTTCCGAACTAGCAAGCAGCACCTTATTCGATTGGGATTGGAGAAGTGTCAAATTTTCTAAAACGATTAGGATGGTTAAGGTCTTGGTTAATTTATTGCTTTTCATACGGATGTGAGAGCTGAAGCCTATAGACAATAAATCAACAAAACGTTTATAGAAGCTTTCGAGATGAAGACCTATATACGGAAAACTCCTGAGTATCGCGAGGAAGCAGTGAGAGATAAATGATTATGTTTGGAAATATCACTTTGAAATTTAAATTTACTACTAAAAAATTGGTCAATAAAATCGTATCGTATTGAAGCAGCGTAAGATTACATTGTTTAAAATGTTTTGGACCTATACAGTATATCTGTTCTAAGCAAAGGCGATATGAAATTGGTAGCAAATTTGTTAGTTTTATTGCCTGCTTCAAGCTGTTTTAATCAAATGAGGAGTGGAGGAGTCTTGGTAGGTTGAAGCAAATAAAGTGTATCGATTTATTGTTTCTCCTAATGGGTGATGTTTTTTTATTTTTTTATTCTTTGTTGTCGTACGTTCCCGATCGTGGTTTTTTTGCTTGATAGCTGCTGAAGAGAGTAAAAATGCTTTTTATCAGGGTTCCCTCGTCTCAGGGAATCACAGGAAAGTCTGATAAATTTCCCGATAATCCGACAAAAACTCAGAAATATTTTCGATTTTAACTATATTTTTAAATTTTATAACATTATAATGGTGAAAAATGGCTAAAAGCATAATTTGGATGCATTCATTGAAAAATAATGGAGCAGTTATGATTTTCCTTTATTGGTATCAGTACTGCTCGTATATACTATTTTTGGTTTGTGATTTGATTATTTTATACGGTTTAAGATATATGTAATCTTGTCCTTCCCTATCTATATCATTCATGCAAAAGAAATCTATGAAATTTCAAAGAATAAATATAAACGTTAATTAAGGAAAGCTCATGGAAAAGGTTTCCGAAAAAAAGCATGGGAGCCCTGTTTTATCTACAGCCTTTAATTAAGGAAGCACCAGCAGATTGTAAGTTTGAATAGCAATCAATTGAATTTTGTTTCTTTCTTGGTTGTTCGGTGTAAGTAAAATTTTCTTGAAATTTATCGCTTTCTCCTATTTTTATTGTCTCGAATTTCATTCTATTGTCGTCTGCGATCAATTTTCAGAGTTGGATTGTTGACTCTCCCTGTTATGTTGCTCCCAAGGGACGACCACAAACCAAACTTATTATTCGAGGAGTTCTAGGTCTGATTTAATGGTTTTACAAATCACTCTATCCTAACTCCTGTGGTACATATATGTTTGCTGAGAATTTTAATATGCATGTATCTCTATAGTATGGATATAATCCTCTCTCATTTCCCTCTCTCTCTCACACACACACACTCCCTCTCATTCGTTCGTTTCATCTTTGCACATGTTAGCCCTAGGGGATGCCTGCAAGATGTAGCAGCTTGGCGTGTGGACATTTATTATAATGTACATTTTAGTTAACCTCGATGGGTGCGTTTCGGTTAGAGAGGAGAATGATAGGCGAGGGGAAAATTGGAGTGCATGGAACGGTGGAATAATGCAGATAGATAGACTGAGGGGGAGGGAGGGAGAAAGAAGCGATTGATTGAAAGAAATATAGGAGAAACATTTCTTCTGAGATCAACACTAAAGCGAGAGAACAGAGAACGGGAAAATTGAACATACGAAGAGAGAGGAGAGGGAGAGGGACAAAAAAAAGAGCAACAATAGTGTATAGAGAAAAGTGAGCATAGAGAAAACAAAGCAAGGGGAGAGCTAATAGATAGAGAGAAAGAGTAAAAAAGAAAGCGGATAGGAGAAAATTAAGTAAAAGAAATAAGAGAGCAGAGAGAGAAAAGAGAAACAATAGAGCAAATAGAAGAATATGGATAGAGATAAAAAAGAGAAAGGAGAGAGAGCAGAGCAGAGAGAGAGAGAGAGCTACAATAAGAGAGAAAAAGGATAGCAGAGAGAAAAATATAAAAAGAAAACGGATAGTAGAAAATAAAACTAAGATAAATAAGAGAGCAGAGAGAAAATACAATAAAAACAATAGAGCAAAGAGAAGAATAGAGAGAGAGAAAAAGTAGAGCAGAAAGTAAAATTGAGAAAGCGGAAAACAGATAATATAAAAGAAATGAGTCGAGCCATAGAGTAAGCATAGAGTGTCGTCTCTATGCTGGTTGCTAAGGCTTTTGGACATAGTAAATTTTTATATTTAAA
>JAUYWV010068228.1:0-15758 GCA_032274565.1 Nematoplana nigrocapitula | reverse complement strand
TATTTATATAAATTTATTTCGGTCGTAAGAATAGCATCTTGGAGATATCCTTCCGAGTCGTAAGAATATCCTCTGCCAATCTTGGGCTCATCACACCCATGGTAGTTGTATTTTTATATGGAGCCAGTAAGCCATAGCCATAATGCCAGTCACCTGCACCCCGCACCAGTTGATGCACAATTCTTGGCTATCAATGGCCAGGTAAAACTAACACAAATTCAGTCCCATTACAACTAGCTACTAGGTATTATTGACCGACCATTATTGATAATTGATATTAAAGATACCAGGAATAGACAAAAAACAAAATAAATTTAAAAAACAACAAATTTAAAATACTTTCTTAAAAAAATGTATTAGAACTACCAAAGAAGTGTCAATTAATCTTTCATATATGGCAGTGCCTATGAATTAAACCTCTACCGATTCATCCACCCATTTATCCATTGATTCATTTACCAATAGGGTTGACTTATTCATCCACCAATAGTATTAGCTGTGGACAAGCAGGGGTGGTTGCCTGCTAACATCTCCTGGTAGTGGCAATGGGAGTGAGGGAGAGTATTGGACTGCAACAATAACACCCGCATCAATCAAACAAATCAATAACGAAGATGATGACATCACAAGCTTTAGGCAGCGCAGCGCTGCAGCGGTAAGTCAACCCTATTGGTAAACAACTTGGTAGATGAATCGGTGGATAAACGGGTGGTTGAATCGGTGGAGAAGGTTTAATACATCAGTGTCTTCAGTAATTAGATCCATATTTTGATATTTATGAAAAATTATAATAAATAAATAGGAGGCTGCAAACAAATGAAGCAATATAACTATTACCTGCCCCTAAGTGAGTAGGGTGATAGAGAAGACACAGTCTATCTCGCTGCCACCCTAAAATATTATAGATTATTTATTTTAATTGTGGTACTAACTGGTGTAGTATTTTTTTCTTGATTTGAATAGATCTAAAGAGTTAATATTTTTGATCTCTTGTCTTATGGAAAATTATTCCAAATTAGTATATTATTATAAAAAGTGTTTTTTTAGTAGTATCTGTTCAATATATCTTATGGTTAGATCTCATACTATTATTTGTATTATATTTACTAAACTTTTCCATTGTCTTAATTGGTATTTTTTCTTCTTGTTTAATATATTTAAAAATTGGTAAAATATCTGATATTTGGCTAAATCTCTTATTTTTATATATTATGTTTTTTAAAAAGAGCATCAATATTTCCATTCTTTCTTTTATAGAATTATTTTTTTCATATTTTTAGAGTATTTGTAACTGATTTAATTTTACTTCAGAGGATTTATTATACAGGCCAACTGAATATTGTAGGTAGGGTTTGATTATGGAGTTAAAAAGCATTAATTTATTAGTAATTGTTAGTCTATCTCTTATTCTGTATAGCCAAGGTACTGTTTTTTTTAATTTTAGAATGAAAGTTTGTAATATGCTCATTCCATTTCAAGAACTATGGTTAATAGTATAGCCTAGGTATATATAAGTTTCAGTTTTTGATATTTCTGTTATACCTACTAAGATTTTTAAGTCAGTAGTATGTTGTTGTTTTTGTTTGGTTTCTAAAGAGCATGTATTTTGTTTTTGATAAGTTTAGACAAAGCTTGTGTGCTAGTAACCAGGGCTCGAAATTTACACACGCCCAGACGCCCTTGGTGTGTACTTTTGGCTCGGGCAAGTAGAATATCCACAGTGGCACGCCCAGCTGGCGTGTAAAAAATATATTAGTATACATTTATGTTTGGGTTACAAATCACTTACGAGAAAAATGACTATCAATGACTTGATGACAGTTCATCTTTTATCTCCTGAGGTGTCAGACTTTCTTCCAGACAAAGCAATTAATCCGTGGTGTCATGTACCATCCCGAGCTCGCCGACCGGACTTTATGGAAAGTGATTAGTTTTATTTGTGTAATTTTGTCACTCATGTACAACACAACTGAACTATGTAATATTAAGTTTTATTATGTAACTGTTCTAGTATTACATTTATTAAGTACTGTACATCATAACTTACCTGTATAATATTACGTTTTATTATATACAAAGCAACTGTTGTAGTATTATGTTTATTAAGCACAACACAACTTACCTATGTTTTATTATATACACTACGTTGATGCATGAACTCTGATAGTGTTACGATTATTAAGTAAAATTAAGCTATATTTACATTTTATTATGTACAACATGTACTTTTCGTTACATTTTTAAATGTTGGGCATGTACAATTTCTAAGACACACACTCGGCTGGCGTGTAAATAAAATAGTTAATTTCTAGCCCTGAGTGTATGACGAATGAAGAGGGAACCCAATATTTGCCATTCCAAGTCATGACTTACCGTTCTCGCAGAAAGGCCAGTTGTTTTGTTCCAGAATGCTTTAGATATTTCTGGTCTGAACGGGATGGTGATATGGCTCAAGAGGAACCCACTGTGGATACGTCATGCCCTCCGCCAGAGACGTTGTCTTTACCTTCACAAATTGGTAGATGGCCTTATCCAGGCTCATTTAGCTGCACGTTTTGTGGAGCGGCCCCACTCCATGCGCCTTGGGATTAAGCCCCAATTGGAGAGAGCTTTCCCATCTGTTGATGCCGCTGCTGTTATTCCTCCTCAAGTTGCTGGTTGTTGGGCAAAATATTACCTTTGTCGTCGGCAATAATATAAACCTCTATTGATTTCAATACACTAACATTTCTTTCCACGTAACTCTAACCCTACAGGGTCATTCTTATATGGTTGCTTATATGGTTGTTTATACGGTTTGTTGTGAATGTGGGGGAACTACCGAAAAACCGCCAACATTTCCATTAATTGATTAATTATTGAAACTATTTTATATGGTATGTGTACTGGCTGGACGGTTGAAGTAAGTTTCACAATCTGTATCAAACTGGCTGGACGGTACACGTGCCATCGACCAGTACACATACCGGCCAGCCCGTACGCGTACCGTCTGATATACTTCAACCATCTGCAACAAATACACTTAAGCTATATAGGATATCTTGGTGTCAATGAACTACTTATGTTATCTATTTTATTAAAATAATGTATTCCTAGTGATTATACATATGTCAAATTCTTAATAGAATAAAAGTTTTACCTAGTTACCATTTATGGCTAATATACCAAAAAATGTATAAACTTCAAATTGCCATCGCCATGAATACACTTAAGCTATATAGGATATCTTGGTATCAATGAGCTCCTTATGATATCTATTTTATGGAAATCATGTATTCCTAGTGATTATATGCATATCACAGATTTTATTGATAATTATATATTTTATAGTTGGAAAAAAACAATGAAATACGTAAAAAAAATAATAATACAACCACCAGATTCTATGACAAATATTGTCTTAAAATCACATCTGTTGTGTTTGACTACATCAATTATTGCTATTTTCTAGGATCTAAATCCAAATGAATTTTTGTTACAAAATTGCTTAGTATAAAAAATGACTATTTTTTAAATGGAAGTAATTCGCTGAAAATTGATATTTCTAGCTAAAAAATTACATGAACAGAAAGATGGGAAAAGTATATTTTATTTAAGATATTATTTGTAACATATATTAGTGTCATTATTATATTACGTTTATCACTTTAAAAATAGTAAAAATCACTAAGAAATGCCATTTTTTAAATTTTAAACTTTTGAACTAAACTACTCATCAGTGGTCTGTACTCCGTTGTAGCTATGTTTGCATAATAAGTGTTAAATGTGCATAACCAATTAGCGGAATAGTGTTACTTATAAAAATAATCTGATATTTTTATTATCAAAGTATATACACAGATATATATAGACTTTGTCTTTGCAAAGTAGAAAATAGTGTCAATGTCAATGCAGATGTAATGCACAGAGTCAATGAGTTAATACTCGCCCCATAGTGGATTTCATGCTGTGTGTATGCTGGACTCCATGAGGCCTACTCAAATATGTACTCCAACTTGGTCAACTTTGTACTCCAACTTATGGCTGTTGTACACCAATTATGCCAGTGTGTGCCAACTTACAGCTGTTTGTATGCCAACTTTTGCTGGTGTACGCAGGATTAATCCGGTGTACACAGCATGAAATCCAGTGTGGTACTCGCCATATATATACAATATTGCGTACTTTATGTGCTTGAGTAATGGCAAATAAAATGTTGTTGGGATCAGTTACTCTTAATGTGGTTATGTAGAGCTGTCCAATTGTAAAAAGACTCGCAAAGGTTGGCCGCATACATTTGATACTTTGTCCTTGGTTTATATAATATTCTCAAAAAGGGCAACTTAGTAAAAATATATAATTTTTCTACTGTAACTTTATTCACAAAAGGGCACTTTTTTACTATAAAAAATTATTGGGGGGAAGGCATTTTACTATTATTTGTTATACAAAATAATTATAAAAAAAATATGATTGATTTCTACATAGAAATATTGATCTAATTATTGAAAATTATTCCATATTTAACATCAATTAACCATAATAAACTTATTATTATTATGTAAGAAAAATCCACAAATAAAAGTAGAAAATAAAATTTATTGAAAAAAAGCTGAGCTTTTAATATATTAGAATTATATGACAACTCAATATATGATATATATTTAAAAATAGTACCTGCATTTTTATTTATATTCAAATATATTTAAACATAGTTTAGCTTTATTTTTGTAATATTGATTGTAACATAAATAACTTATAATAGATATCCAATATATACTTCATTGTAAACAGTGATCTGCAGTATCTGTGGTAGTAAACATCTGCCATGCCTAAAGCTAGAAGTTGCTTGTAGTTCCTGATATGTGCGGCATCGAGTAGGGAATTCATAGACTCTTCATTCTTATGTTGAGTGAATTCCATGTAAGGATCCTTATCACAAGATGGAGGATAACACAGCTGCGTCATTCATCTCTTGGTAGTTTCTTACAAATTGATCTGGGATCAGAGACAGGTTAGTATTAAAATGTAGCCTGTATGCTAAAATTATAGCTCAGCTCAAAATAACATGGTATTTAATACATATATGTACATATGCATGGGTCCTTATTACAGTTTTACAAAACGATTAGTATAAAAATCGAGAATTAGTCATTATTCAGTTAAATGTCAAACAAATTCCTAAATTATGTATATGTCATATAAAAACAGTAGGTATAATATATACAAATACTTTTAAAACTAACAGGCAAATAATAAAATGACACTTAAACATTGTGTCAAAATTCAGTTTAAAAAGTATACTATATGTATAATATACAAAATATGCTCATCATCTCACGTACTTGTAAATTCCAAGAATGAACTGCTGACCGATGTACGCTAAATAGCTAATGCATTTTTTTCAAATCTTTCTCAGACAATGCAGAAGTATTCTGATTGTCTGTTGCTATCTACAACTGTATCCTTATCTTATCCATGAATCGATTCTATTTTTAGTAAAATTGCGAATGTAATAGTATTAATAATATACTAGATACTGCATTTACTGGAACAATTCAACAAGTGGGTTCACATATTTAATAGGAGAGCGATCGTCTATATTAAATATTATGTATCAAATGTATAGAAATTATAATTCTCTTTTCATAACTAAAAGCTTCATAACCCTTAACAGCTACCTTTCTCAGAGGGTTGTCATGCATTTATGAAATCCTTGGTTGCTGTTACTACTGGTACCATGGACCCCCATTGGCAGCAGCACTAATAGGTCAAGTTGTATAAATGCTACACTATGTCTTATGCACATATCCTAACAATTTTGTATTTTTGAACCAATAGCATAGTAGACAAGAGGTCATTGTAATACTAAAACTAAATGAATATATAATGTTTTCCAGTAACAAGTTCACAATGTGTAACCTTTCTTTATGGGTTATATGTGCATATTTTTAACTGAATGTAGTAATTCATTTGACTTTATCTAAAGAAGTGTACTTTCAGAAATCGATGAAAATGGAATATGATCCTGCTTTTCCCACAGAGTAAGTTGAAGTGGTAGGTTTTATTTAGATTGGTTTATTTACATTTCCATCCTCAAATTTTAGTGAAAATGAGGAAAATGCTTCGTCTGCAATGGATCTAGCAGCAATACCTCTCCCAGGTTGGTGTCATTATTACATTAGTTTTCTTAACCTCTGTCTGCACCTTGCTTTAGTCAATATATGATCAGTATTTATTTTCATGGAATACAGATTAAGCGGAATTGAAGTACAAACCGTAACTGAAGAGAAGCTCATGCCCTGGGGGCGACTCCTTGTGCTGGCATAGCTATGATTACCTTAGTGAATAAGGGTATCTTTCATTAGGACTTTCAATTTGGTAAGTCGACACTAAAAAAAACTCATTCACTGGGGTTCATGGTGAGAGTCGGTGGTAGGTCGCCTCTCTCAGCTAGCTTCTCGCACTTGGATTGTATTATACTTTTTTTAGAAGTCGTGAAGTGCAGTAGAAATTTGGGATCCATTCTCAGTGATCAAGTGGTCTATGTATATTTTTTAAGAAGTTGTATAGTTTAAAACGGTTTAAAAAATTAAATCATACTCAATTCTTATACTAATTACGTAATAGTGAAATAGATTTTCTTTTTGTCTTCGGCGATAAGTGTTACTTTCTAACTGTTTATGTTGCAGGAGTGTAAATATAGAAGGGGAGGGAGGGCAGAGAGGAGAGCGTGAGAGATAAAGGTAGAAGAGAGAGAGAGGAGAGGGAAAGAAAGAAGGAGAGAAAAGGGTAGGCGAAAGAGAGAAAGGGGGGGAGAAGAGCAGAGGAGTGAGAAAGTGAGTAGGAGACAGAGTTTGATAGACTGAGAAAGAAAGGGAGTTAGAGGAAGGGCAGAGGAGATAGAGTGAGAAAGAGAGTAAGAGACCGAGTAGAGAGAGGGAGGGGAAGAGACAATGAGATAAAGAGTAAGAGAGAAAGAAAGGGAGGCACGGGAGATAGTGCGAGAAAGAGAGTAGGTAGATTAAGAGTCAGAAAAGGAGAGAAGTGAAAGCAAATGAAGAGAGAAGGGGCGAACTAACCGCATTGATACTCCTGTCGCAGAAGATTACTTGTGGTCCGCGGGTTTGGCTAAGCTCTTGGACAGTACGGTAACTGAGATGTCATTGTAGTGCTCCAATTGGAGAGGACTTTCTTTATCGTCTATGATCGCCAATTTCAAATGTCGCCATTTTTGCTGTTCCTTTATAGGGTCTGGTAAAAAGAAGCGGACTTCCGTTAAGCCGAAGTCGTCAAAGAATATTCTCAACATTCCTCTACCGGGTGTGTTCAGTGGACCTTTGGAATCCGATAATAATCACACTCCCCCACCACCCGTGGTGCCCACGGTTGCACCACCACCGCCACAGCCGCCCATAGTGCCCCTCCATCCGCCTCCGAGTCCGCCCCGTCCCCCTGCCCCCCCGGTCCTCGTTCGTCTCCAGGCAGAGGCTCAAGGGGGCGGTGCCGGATTGCCAGTCAAGTTCAGCATCAAGGGAAACACGAAGCCGGTCACTGGCGACGACGATGTCAACGTGATGTTCGACTTCAATGAGGAGCCTAAAGTGCCCAAGCTGCAACCACTTCCAAAACGAACCAAACCGATGATCCTCCCGGTTGGGGTGTTGCAGGGCAAGAAGTTGGAGCCTGGCTCGATCGGGGATGTCAAAACGGAACTGTTCATGCCCACGCGAACCGACGAGATGGAGTTGACAAAGGAGATCGCCACCGCGTCGACCACAGCCGCCGTGGAGCGGCAGCATGTACCCTCTCTGATGAACCTAACACTTCCGCCGCCCACTGTGTCCGGGCTGTCGCTGACTCTGCCCACCAACCCCTCGATGCCCGTGCTCCATATGCCCTATCTGGTGCCGCAGAAGTTGCGCTCGGCCCAGATGATCGCCCAGCCCCTGATCGCCAATCCGGCCATTGCCAACAGCAGGCGGCAGGTGGACAGTGCCACGAACTCGGGGGGTGGTGGCTCGGATCGCAGATCCAAATCGAGATCCAAGTCGAGAGATCGTCGACGGTCTCGCAGTAGACGTCGCTCCCGGTCCCACTCCCGTCGACGCTCCTCCCGTGGTGGATTCAACTCGAAGCGCCGACGTTCGCGCTCCTCCTCCAAGTCCTCGAAGCGGAAGGAGAAGAAGAGCGGAAAGCGTCGTCGGTCCTCTTCCTCGTCCTCGGGGGGCTCGCGTCGACGCGGCGGTCGTCGGAGATCGCGTTCGAGAGACCGGCACCAGAGGCGGAGTGACCGTTCCCGTTCCCGGAGGAACAAGCGCTCCAAATCCCCGGCCAAGAAGAAGGCTGATGAGGATAGTAAGGGGCGGAAAAAGGAGTCGGAGACAAAAAAACCGGACCGAAAACCGCCAAAGGAGGATAAGACGTCGGTGAAGGAAGCGCCGGTTGTCGAAACGGAACCCGCAGAAAGCGGCGTCACCGAGCCGGAATCGTTGTCCAAATCACTGGGCGATGTGAAAACGGAATCAGCAAAAGAAAATGGCGAGTCGCACGTTGAAGAGATTTTGATCAAACATGCTGATGATGAGATTGAACCCCAATTGACAACAAAGGACATCGTCAAAACCGAGGATGAAAAAAGCCTAACTGATAGCGTCGTCGCCGCCGCGTCAGATGTGAAAGAAAGCAGCGTCGCCGCCGCGTCAGATGTGAAAGAAAGCAGCGTCAAAAAGAGCGACAGTGTTGAAAAAGCGAAACCAGCATCGGGAGAAGAAGAGGAGGGAGAAGGAGCGTCGTCGACTAAAGCGAACACTAAGGCGTTGGATGACAAAGTGAAAGTGGTGGTGAAAACGGAGAGTAAAAGCAAGAAGAAAGACGACGAAAAAAGTCCCGCGAAGAAAGAGAAGGAGAGCAGCAAAACTGGCAAACAGAAGAAGGAAGAGCCACCACAGCAGCAGAAAGAAGCGAAGAGGCGCACCGCCTCGCCGTCCCCTGAGCGGAAAAGCAAAAAGCGCCGCCGGTCAAGGTCACCTTCGGATAAAGATGGTCGGAAAGATTCCAGTGTCTCGAAACGCCAGTCGTCTTCCACAAAGGGTACCGCCGGTGACAAGGAGACGACATCGAGGAAGGAGACTCGCGAAAGCGAGTCGTCATCGAAGAAGAATGATAGCGGCAACACGGGGAAAACTAGCAAGTCGTCTTCCGCAAAGGGTACCGCCGGTGACAAGGAGACGACATCGAGGAAGGACACGCGTGGCAGCGAGTCGTCTTCCGCCACGAGAGAGAAAAAAGAGTCAACTACAAAAATTTCCGAAAAGACGCCGACAATGGCGGGTGGTGATGGTAAAAAGTCATCGCGAAGTAAACCCGACGAAGTCGAAACTGCCCGCGAACCAACTGCCGGTAAGCAGTCTCTGTCTGCCAGCCAGAAGTCGAAGGAAATACAAAGTCCCCGAGAGGAAGGCAAGAGAAAAAAGTTCACCGACAAGAAAGAGGTGAAGGAAAAAACCCCGGAAACTATAGAACCTGTAGAAATTAAGACCATTAGATTAAAAAGCAAAGATGAATTGAAAAAGAAGGAGCCAACTGAAAGCAGTGTTGCGCCAGCACCCCGAGAGGAGGAACCCGTGGTCGAAACTCTCGTTGACCTGGAGCCGGCCGTTAGCAGCGCAACACCAAAAGTAGAAAAGGAGGACGCTGTGGATAAGGTCAAAAAGTCATCCAAAGAAAAGCGACCGAAGGAAGTGGAAAAGGAAGAGTTCAAATCACAAAGTGATAGTAAGGCGGAGCCTGAGAAAGTGAAGGATGTCGAATTGAAACCACCAGAGGCTTCTCCTCCTACTGAGGAAGTGACCACCGATAACGTCGCGGATGATCCATCAGTAAAACTGGTTGAACAAAAGCTCAGCGAGATTCAGAAACAGGAACCTGCGAAAGCCGAATCGCCCGAGTTGGAAGTTATGAAGGAGCGAAAAAAGAAGGCAAAAAAGTCAAAGCGTAAATATCGGCACAGGAAGAGCAGCATGTCTGGAGAAAGTGATAAGTCGGAACCAGAAAAGAAAGAGAAAAAAATAAGGGACAAGGGGGAGATCGTCGAGTCCAGTCAACGGGATTCGTCAAAGAAAAGAAAACATTCAGTCTCGGGGAAGAATGAGAAAGCTCCACGGAAAAGTGTGCCTCGGGATAGCTCGCGCGGAGCTCGCCGAGCTTCGCCAGAGCGTAAACACTCACGTTCCATATCTCGTCAACGTGCAACCGAAGAGAAACAGAGACGCAAATCTCGGTCATTGTCTCGCAAAAAAGGTCGCTCGAGTAGTCCATCACGCCGAAAGCATTCGCTCAATAGCCCACAGCGTCCACGTAAGCGTTCCCCATCCAGTCCACGGCAACGTAAATGTTCTGTGTCAAGTCCGCGGCGACCTAAGCGTTCTGAGGCCAATACACAGCGACGTAAACGCTCTCCGTCTCCACGGCGACCTAAGCGTTCTCCATCAAGTCCACGGCGTATTGAACGCTCTCCGTCGAGTCCACAGAGACGTAAGCGATCCCCGTCGAGTCCACAGCGACATAAACGTTCTCCATCGAGTCCACAGCGACGTAAGCGTTCTCCGTCGAGTCCATGGCGACATAAACGTTCTCCATCGAGTCCACAGCGACGTAAACGTTCTCCGTCGAGTCCACGGCGACATAAACGTTCTCCGTCGTGTCCGCAGCGACCTAAACGTTCTCCACTGAGTCTGCATCGACGTAAACGCTCTCCGTCTAGTCCGCAGCGACGTAAACATTCTCCGCCGAGTCCCCAAAGACGTAAGCGTTCGCCATCGAGTCCCCAAAGACGTAAGCGTTCGCCGTCGAATCCTCAAAGACGTAAGCGTTCGCTGTCGATTCATCTGCGACGTAAGCGTTCGCCTTCCACCCAGCAGCGCCGTAAGCGCTCTCCGTTGAGTCCACGGCCACGCCGACGAACTCCTAGCCCATTTCGCCGTAGGCGTTCCTCCAGCCCGCCTCTGCCGCGAAAGCGGTCTCCGTCGACGCCGTTGCTCCTGAGAAAACGAAGTGTATCCTCTTCTTCCATGTCGTCCACGACGAGCAGCAAAGTGTCTTCGAAACCTGTGGAAAAGGAGAAACCATTTGTTGCCCTCAAACCAGCGCCGACGTCAACCGCATCCCCTATTCCGCCACAACAACCGGCGGTCGAGGCAACTGCCACTGTTCCCGCTTCTGCGCCCCCACCGGTCCAAGTTTCTCCACAAGCACCAGTGTGGCCCTCGTCAGATCCGTACGTGCAGCAGCAACAAGGGGCGGCGCAGTATCATCAACTCCCTCTGCAGCAACAACCTCAGACAGTGTTCCCGACACCCTACCAGAATCCTCCGGCTTATCAGTACGCCTGGCCATCCGCCTATGCTCCACAGCAGAACTATCAAGGTGAGTACTGATATCTTCTCTTTATCCAGAAATTATTTTTTAACGGTCTAAAAAATACGGAAATAATGTCACGGGTATCGTGCAAGCGCGGTCTTTGGTACGTTTTCCGCAGCTGAAATTACGAACAGAACATCTTACTGGGAAATTGCGATACTTATCCTTGACCAATTGCGGAAGTTGGGTAATCAATTGCATTAATTTGCACACGTGTGCTAAAAATAATTCTATCGATATTGACTAAACATTCAAATCTACCAGGTGTTTTGGCGTTGCTCAGACTAGAAATACAGTAGAGGAGCTAGGTAAAGAGTTTTCATCGTGTGTCTGCGACTATTTTAGAGAGAGAGAGAGAGAGAGAGTTTGCTCCGTTTCCTGTTTAGTTTCCTATCTACAACTCACATAGTACTCGACTGCTTTTTCCACACTGAGCTTTTCGCAGACTGAGGCGCACGTGTTTAGTTTAGAAGTACGATGGCATGTTGGGAAATCAACCGCGGGGGGTCGACTGTCGAAGGAGTTGCGTTCCTCGGTAAGCCTGGGGTCCCGGCCCGAGTGAACGCGGGGTTTATGATGATAACTTTCGCCCATCTTGCACAAACCACCATGTGGTCTATTTCTTCTTCCTCTCCTCAGTTGCGTTAAAAAACGAAGGGAGTGGAAATGGTAGATTTGTGAATATTATTGTACAGGAATATTGTACAGAGTTCATTTCAGGTATCTGTCAAAGTGCTTATATATATAAGTATTTCATTCTTTATTTCAGCATATCAAACCTCATTATTTGCTAAGTACTTTCTCTCGGTTATGCTTTTGCTTTGCTTTTGTTCTATACAGTCGCGATCAAAAGTTTGGCACATTTTCAAAATTTGTTAAAAAATATATATTTCAAATAAATCAATATACTATTGTGATTAGTTAAGTAATAACATTTAATACAGTATTCTAATTCAATTACAGTGCCTTTTTTATTGTTTTAATGAGTGTTTGGTGTTATAATTGGCAGAAGATTAATAAATCTATTTTGGCGAAAACAAGGGAATTATCCACTGAAATTAGAGCTCAAGTTGCGATTTTGAGAGAACAAGGCATGACGATGACTGCTATTGCTGCACGTTTTAATGTAAGCCATAGCTGCATTGTCAAAACCCTGCAACGAATTAAAGAAACTGGACAATACAAGAGTAGGACACGATCTGGGCGTCCAAAGGTTACAACACGAAGAGTTGATAGCCGCATTCATCGCTATTCATTCCAAGGCACATCCATTTGCAAACGCATCTGAAATTTCCTCATCTGTGCAAGCAATTTAAATTACCAAGTTGTGTTGCTGCAAAACAAAAAACTTAGTCCGAAAAATATTCAAGATCGTATCGCCTTCTGTTGTCGATATGGGGGGAGACTGGGCTGCTGCACATGATGAACTTTTGACATTTCTTCATGCCATTCCTATGTCCTCTAGATATTGTTGTATTCATACACACGAATTACCTGTATTATGTACTTTTCAGAACTTATCAGTTGATATTTTAAATTTTATAAATTCATCACTTTTGGGTAACTGCGTTTTTTTCTGAGATACGTTTTTTTCGTGTATGGCAGTGGCAGCACTGGTTGGTGCTAAGGCTGTCGCACTGCTTCTGTTTCGGGGAATGCCCTTTGACATTGTACCAAGCGTGGTAACAGTCCAGTCGTCCTCTTCATTCTTCACCGCTCGGACTGTTCCTCAAATAAACTAGTGAGCCTTGCTTTCCAGATGCTCCCTACCACCAGCAGCAAGCGCTCCCATCATACCTTGATCCCAGTGGCTATCAGAACGCCCCTCCAACTACTCATCAGGTCTATCCACCATCATCACAGCAGCTGGATCCACACCAACAACAGCAGCATGTGATTCCGACCAGTGATTCGAAGGCACCAGCATATCCGCTCGACGAGACGTTCGAGGAGGTGGAATCGATGGATGACGATGTGGAGATGGAGGACGCATTTCCCGAGGACGACGAAATGGAAGAGTTGGATGAAATGGAGGACCAGAGGTCCGAAGTGGAAGCGGTGCTAGACGACGCCGACGATCATCCCTCGTTGATGGCTGAACAGTTCAGCGATCATGAGGCGGAAGACGAGACGGAGAAGCTGGTGCCTGAGCAGGGAGACGCGGCCAAAGAGAACGAGGAACAGCCGGACGACAGGTACGTACCCGTTGAACTAGTATATGGTTAACTATTGTGTCCTTGGTGAAACACTTCCATTACCTTGACGTTTCATCGGCAGGTGCCTACAAATTCGCTTGAGACACAAGGAGCAACCTGGCATTTCTTATTTGGAACCACCAAAGTACGTCCAGCACCTCAAAGTGACATCCAGTACTTTGGTGTTTCTCACTACGTACTTGCAATACATGTCCAGTACCTTGGCATTTCACATTACGTACCTGCAATAAACGTCCAGTACCTTGACATTTCACATTACGTACCTGCAATACACGTCTGTACCTTGGCATTTCACATCGCGTACCTGTAATATACGTCCAGTATTTTGGCATTTCGCATCGCGTACCTGTGATGCACGTCCAGTACCTCGCCTTTTTCATTATGCACCTCTGAAGAGACATCCAGTACCTAGCATTTCTGATTACGCACCTCCAAATAGACATCCCGTACTTAGCATGTATCATTATGTTCCTCTAAACACGTTCATTTCCTTGGCATATCTTACGTCCAGTACATTGGCATTTTAATATGTTCCTCTAAATTATGTCCAGCACCTTGTATGTTCCTCTAAAGCACGTCCAGTACATTGTACATTCCTCTAAAGCACGTCCAGTATCTTGTACGTTCCTCTAAAGCACGTCCAGTATCTTGTACCTTCCTCCAAAGCACGTCCAGTACTTTGTACCTTCCTCCAAGGCACGTGTAGAGTCTTGTACGTTTCTCTAAAGCACGTCCAGTACTTTCTTAATTCATCCAAAGCTCGTCAAGTATATTGTACGTTTCTTTAAATCACGTCCAATATCTTGTACGTTCCTCTAAAGCACGTCCAGTATATTGTACGTTCCTTTACATCACGTCCAGTATCTTGTACCTTTCTCCAAAGCACGTCCAGTACCTTGTACGTTCCTCTAAAGCACGTCCAGTATATTGCACCTTTCTCCAAAGCACGTCAAGTACCTTGTACGTTCCTCTAAAGCACGTCCAGTATCTTGTACCTTTCTCCAAAGCACGTCCAGTACCTTGTACGTTCCTCTAAAGCAAGTCCAGTACTTTCTTCATTCATCCAAAGCTCGTCAAGTATATTGTACGTTCCTTTAAATCACGTCCAGTACATTGTGCGTTTATCTGAAACACGTCCAGTACCTTGTACATTCCTCCAAAGCACGTGAAGTAGATTGTACGTTCCTTTAAATCATGTCCAGTACCTTGCACTTTTACTTAAAGCACGCCCAGTACCTTGCACTTTTACTTAAAGCACGTCCAGTACCTTGTACATTCCTCCAAAGCACGTGAAGTAGATAGTACGTTCCTTTAAATCATGTCCAATACCTTGCACTTTTACTTAAAGCACGCCCAGTACCTTGCACTTTTACTTAAAGCACGCCCAGTACCTTGTACGTTCCTTGAAAAGCAGGAGGGAGTCTGCTTCCTCCCCTCGTTCACGCAACTCTACGCCTGTATGTATTATCTCACCCTCCCCTACAGTTCGGACAACCCATTCGACCGCTACCCCGAAGCACCACCTCCCACGTACGCACACATCGAGGAGAACGCCTATCTGGTGCCCAAATCCTCCCTGCGGAACAAGATGGAGACGAAGCGACTTCGCTGCGACTGCACCGTTCCCAACCCGGATGAAGCCGCCCGGGGGGTGGTAGCCTGTGGAGAGGGCTGCATCAACCGGGTCCTCTTCATCGAGTGCGGACGGCGCTGTCCCGTGGCCGAGTTCTGCACCAATCGCCAGTTCCAGGAGATGTGCTATGCACCCACACAACCCTTCTATGCCGGACCCGACAAGGGATGGGGACTGCGGGCCAAAGAGGACATCTCCCAGTGAGGAATCTGCTATTTTCTTTGGGATGATGACTATAAGGCCTCATAAGTAGATTGCGGGTTCGAGTCCAACCCTGGGGGATTACAGTGCTAGTACAGCCTGCGTTATGCGTTCTTATTTTCAATACCTCTCCTTTTCTGCGGTATTTTCCTATTTGATCCGATGCTTACTTAGACGATGTTAAACTGTCGAAAGGCAATAACAGCAATCTGATCATGGACCAATAGGGCGTGGTAAAACGCAGTCTGATCATGGACCAATAGGGCGTGGTACAACACAGTCTGATCATGGACCAATAGGGCGTGGTA